>JADRCD010221467.1:42927-58679 GCA_019843815.1 Montemys delectorum | reverse complement strand
GAAGGGTTTGCAGCCCCTTAGGACGAACAACAATTACTAACTAGTACCCTCAGAGCTCCCAGGGACCCAACCACCAATCAAGGACTATACAGGGTGGGACTGAATGTTCTGGCAGCATGTGTATAGTTGAGGATTGCAAATTCGATCATCTATAGGAGGAAAGGACCTCGGCCTTGTGAAGGTTTTGTGCCCCAGTGTAGGGGAATGCCAGGGTCAATAAGTGGGAGAGGGTGGGGTGGCAGGCATGGGGAGAGGGGAGGCAAAAGGGCTTTGTTCTTGTTGTTTTTGTTTGTTCGTTTGTTTTTTGGAGGGGAACCTGGGAAAGGAGAAATTTACATGTAAATAAAGAAAATATCTATTAAAAAAATAAATTAAAAAAAGAAAAAAGATTTATTTATTATTATATGTAAGTACGTGTTAAGTAGCTGTCTTCAGACACACCAGAAGAGGGTGTCAGATCTCTTTACGGATGGTTGTGAGCCACCGTGTGGTTGCTGGGATTTGAACTCAGGACCTTCGGAAGAGTACTCAGTGCTCTTAACCGCTGAGCCATCTCTCCAACCCTGAAAGCATTTTTAAATGGCAATTTTCCTGTAATGTAATCTTGACAAAGATGAAATTCTTAATACCATGCATGGCTTGTTACACTCTTGCCCTTGGCAGCTAAGGATGGAGATGTGTAGAAAGAGCTTTGTTTACTTGCACCTAAGAAGTTGCTGCCATGTTCCTTTGGGTGGCTCGTTTGCTGAAATCTGAAGAAACAATGCTTCTCACACGGTTACACTGTAGGGCTGCATTCTGCAGAAGCCTGTCAGTAAGTTCTTCCCAAGTGCTCACGGGGGCATGGCTGGGAGACGAAGCCTGCACATTTGCATTTGTTGTTGACAACTGTGCGCTGCAGATTGCCCTCCCTTCATAACCCCTGCTAAATGGAATTTGTAATCCCCTTCCCACCCACTCTCTTACTCCCCAGGGCAAAAGAATGTTGACTCCTGTTCTCTGTCACCTGTCAGAATCCATCTTCCTGTCACTGGCTTATATGGACAACTCAGTCCAGGGTCATGTGACCTTGGGTTGCTAAAAACAGCTCCATCACCCATTCTGAGTCAGGCCTGGAACAATGTCCTCCTCAGAGAGAGACCTAAAGGACACTTGATCGTACAGTCCTTGGACATATTTCCAGGAAACACTTCCAGAAGCCGTTGAGGAGCACCCTTCCCCTGGAAGTACACTCAGGGACGGCTAGGAAATGAGCACTTCTCTGAATTACAAGTCTTTCTCCAAAGAGCAGCAGACCATGGACAACTTGGAAAAGCAACTGATCTGCCCCATCTGCCTAGAGATGTTCACAAAGCCCGTGGTCATTCTCCCCTGCCAGCACAACCTGTGCAGGAAATGTGCCAGTGACATCTTCCAGGTAGGTTTGTTTGGAATTTGGATGCTGTGGAGTCTCTCTCTCTCTCTCTCTCTCTCTCTCTCTCTCTCTCTCTCTCTCTCTCTCTCTCTCTCTCTCTCTCTCTCTCTCTCTCTGTCTCTCTCTGTCTCTACCACTACCTCAACTCCCCTTCCCATACCCTAAATAAACTCCATAAACTCCACTCTATACTACTTTCGTCACGTGACTGGTACCTCAGGGGGAAGGGATGTGTTTCAGGACCATGTACAGTCAGCCCTGAGGAGTTCGTATTGTGTGCGGTGTCAGAGAGTGAAAATAAGTCTCTAAAAAGCTGTCTGTGGGATTACTCAGTTCCTTTTTTCTTGCTTGGCAAGAACAGGCCTCTAACCCGTACTTACCCACAAGAGGAGGCACCACCGTGGCGTCGGGGGGCCGCTTCCGCTGTCCCTCCTGTAGACATGAGGTGGTGTTAGACAGACATGGGGTCTATGGACTGCAGAGGAACCTGCTCGTGGAAAACATCATTGATATCTACAAGCAGGAATCCACCAGGTAAGAGCTGCTCTGAGAGTGAGACATACTGGATGCTTTGCTTCCCTCTTCGTAGGTTGATACACTGCATGTTTGTTACCAGTCATGGGTTAACTGTTCACTAAACGGCTTTTCCTCGTCACTCCTTCTCAATGAGACAGAGTTGCGCGTGAAGGAAAGCAGGGAGCTGGTGTGCATGCTTTCTGGGCCATCGAAGAGAGGCGTGTTGACAGAGGTGGGATCCACCCCACAGCCTTGTATTACATTCATTATAGATGTTAGCATTTCTTCTAGGCTCCTCCCCACAGTCACCTGGCAATAGGGGCTCCTCATCCTCTTCCTCTCTTGCTCTTACACTCTTGATTTCTTACCCTCTTCTCCCTCTATCCCTTCTTTCCTCATTCCCCTCCCCACCTCCTAGTGGTGCTCATAGCTGTATGGCTGGCCTCTCTCTCTCTCTCTCTCTCTCTCTCTCTCTCTCTCTCTCTCTCTCTATCTCTATCTCTATCTCTATCTCTGTGTTTCTACCACTCCCTCAACTCCCCTTCCCATACCCTAGATAAACTCTATTCTGTACTACATTTGTCATGCGGCTGGTACCTCAGGGGGAAGGGATGCCTCAGCGTGGGCCCACAGAGCACTCCCTTCCCCACCCCATACCACACCTCCCTCAAACATATCCCTGGATTCTTCTTTTTATAAAACACAACAGTGGACATGATGACACATCACCAGTTCGTCCACTCCAGATCCTTGGATACAGAAAAACTCTAGCACAAGCATGTAGATAAGTTAAGAAACGTCATCTTCCAGAATATCCCAGGTTCTAGTTATCTTGCCTTAAAGCGGTCTAAACAACAGTAACACTTATACTTTAAAAACACTCTGACATCATCAGTTGTCATAATATTGGCTCTTTGGAACATTCAAGGCAAGGTATAATGCTGGCCTTCAGAGTGTCGTTTACAGAAATGGGAAGGGAAACAGGTTTCAGGTTGTTTCCCTGCTTGTACATACTCTTAGCATGCACTTGCTGATTGGTTGGTGCGTCACATGCATCCATTCATTAGAACATTTAAAAGGACTTCTTATTTATCACACCACATAAGCTTTACATTCCTAGAGATGAAACTACACAGTTGTGTTCCTAAAAGGCATGGTGTACAGACCCCCCCTCTCTATTCTGCACAGGTCATTCGTAGCCATATGGAAACTGTGTAGAAATGGGCCCGTGGTGATCCTTATTACAAGAGGCCTGTGCTTATGGAACATCTGCAGGGCTATAAACGCCTTACACTCTTTGCAGGAAAGTTGTTCAATTAATATAACATGTAATTATTGTGATTATTATGGCCATTAGTTTCTGCTCAAGATTCAGAACTAAATTAGGGAGCACGAGGCTATAGATGGAAGTGGGGACGAACTGCTGATGACACACTGCAGCCACCTGTTTCCCTTGCTTCCTAATCTCTTCCCCAGAAGGAATGTGTTACCATGTTACAGATCAGATTGCATTGTATTTTGTTGTGTTCAGCAGAGTATCCCAATGGACACATTTGCAAACCATTCCCACACCAAAGACTCAGAAAACATTGCAGAAGAAGGGGTGGAGAGACTAAGAGCCAGCAGATCAGGGAGTCTGTGAGACTGTGTTCCCTATTAATGTCAGAAGCTACACCCATTACTGCCCCCACCACATGACTGCTTAAACGTGAGCTGAACAAGGAAAACAATGATAAGACATGCAAAAGTAGATGGGTAAAGACCACAAGGCTTCAACTCGCAAAGAACTACAGGCAGCTAAGGAGTTCTGAGAGCGGGGAACGTCTTCCCCAGGGAAGAGCACACCATTGGGCTACCAACACCAAACAGTGGTACTTGAAATCACAGTAAGAGTAAAATTGTATAGAGGGATCAGGTCTTAGTTAGAAATGTATACACGTATAGATATATGCATACAGTACCAATTTTAAAAGAGCCCATGAGTTTGAAGGAGCAAGAGGGATAGATGGTAGGGTGGAGGGGGGAAAGCAAAGGGAAAGATGATGTCTCCCTAAGAGATTACGCTGGCAGCTAGTAAGCCACCAATTATTAAAAGGTATTTCTGTGACAATGGTTTCAGTATCAGATCCAGGGCCTTTCACAGAGCAGGGCTCCGCCGTGTTAACTCTGTAAGCAGCACAGACAAGCGTACCATAATCTTCTGTGTTTTATTTCTTACAATGACTTTTCTGTCTCTCTACTCACCTGGCGGGGACTTCAAATATGAGCATCATAGCATTTGCTATGAAACCTAGAGGATTAACATGTGTTAGTAAAACTACCTTACCAATGGAGTCAGCCTGATGCCCCGTCAAGGGCTGGGGAACAAATTGCAGAAAAACAGTGAGTCAAACAGTGAGTGGTAGTCCCTACCACTAAAGCAAAAGCTAACTTAAACAGGGATTTTTTTTTTTTTGTGATTCTAAAATTCTTACATTGTTTATTAAACTCAAGTTGCCTATAAGGGGCTTAGTCACATAAAACTGGCTGTTACTGAAATTGGGAATCATAACAGACCTGAATCCCAAGCTTTGAGATATATTAGGTGACCTTAGAATAACTCTGAGTATGCAGAATAAACTAACCTCTGGTATAGACTTTAGTACTGTCAACAGAAAGGGTAAACACTGCCACGATGGGTTTTTGAAGTATTATTCAACTCTGGCCTCATACAGAACAGCTGGACTCCTGACAAACGCTGGCCTTCTCTAGAATTCTGTATGGTGATGCCCTCTCCACAGTTAATTTGGTTAATATTATTATTGAACACAGTGATTAAGTTGTTAATTAACAAAATGACTCTGTGTTGTGTGTTACACTCTGTTCAGAAGCTTTACTGTGGATCAGGTGTGATTCTTTGATTTTCCCCAAAATCTGAGGTGAGTTCTATCATCACCCTACCAAGTTGTGTGTGTGTGTGTGTGTGTGTGTGTGTGTGTGTGATGTGTGATGTGTGTCTGCATGTTCATGTGTGTCTGGGCATGTGTGTGGAGGTCAGTGGTTGATCAGATATCTTGTTCTGTGGCTCCCCATTTGATCTTTTAAGACAGAGTCTGTCACTGAAACAGGAGCACAACTGGCTAGCAAGCTCCAGAGGCTCTCCTGAGCCTCACCAGAATTAGGATCCACAGACACACACAACCACACTGTTTTCTGTCTTTTTTTTAAAGGATGCTTAGAATCAATTTCACATCCTAACACTTGCATGGCATGAACTTTACTGACTCAGACATTTCCCCAATCCTTTTTAATGCTCCAATGGGAATGAAATTCATAAATATTTTAATTTTTCAAAGAGTCTTAAATGTGACTACGAGGACTCTAGTGAGAAGGGTTGTTCCCATCTTCTCTCTCACACTCCTTAAAAATTTTATTTATTGATTTTTTTGCTTATTCACTTTATATCCTACTCACTGCCCCCTTCCCAGTCATCCCCTCCCACAATCCTGACCCCATCCTCCCTTCCCCTTCTCTCTGAGTGGGTGGGGGCTTCTTGGGTACCCCCCCAACCCTGGCACTTCAAGTCTATGTGAGGCTCAATGCAAGCTCGCCCACTGAAGCCAGACAAGGCAGTCCAGCTCGAAGAACATATCCCACATACAGGCAACAACAGCTTTTGGGATAGCCTCTGCTCCAGTTGTTCTGAACCCACATGAAGACCAAGCTGCATATCTGTTACATATGTGTGGGGTCTCTCCCACTCTCAACCCTCTCTTCCCAAATGCTATAACTTAATTTTCCTAACTACATCCTGCTGTTTATCACCAGTGATAACTGTGTTACTGGTTTGTGTTACATTTTTAGACTTGTTTTATTTTATATTCATGAATGTTTTGCCTGGATGCATGTATGTGTGCTTACCACATGAGTGTTGGGAACCAAACTTTGGTCCTCTGCAAGAGCCATATGTGCTTTTGACCACTGAGGCAGCTCTCCCACCCCATGTGCATCTTACTGCTCTGCTCCCAGTCCCTGATTTTGTTTTTCCATGTTAGGCATTGACTATCAGCTTTCTGCTGCAGGGTGAGCCCTTTCAGGGCCCTACTCTCTGCTTGGGAATTGCTCTTATTTACTCCCACTTCAACCCATGTTTTCCTCTGTTGGCTTACAGTGTTGCTTTTACAGAGAACATTTCTGTATGGAATCTCTTTAAAAAAAAAAAAAGTCCTACACCAACACCTTCACGATATTCCATAGAAGTTCTGCTAAAGATTCTGGCTGCAGTTCTTGAAACTTCCTAGGACTCCCAGCTTCTTGTAGGCATCTGTCTAGTGGTCAATCGGCACAAATCGTCTAGATGTTCCCAGTTTTCAGCATTTGGTAGACATCTATTCGTTGTCGTCTTGCCTTTTGTGTTTATTGTTTTATGTGTTTTTGTTTCCTTGCTCTCTTTAGGGAGGCTTCCACAGGAAACACAAATAACTGCCTCTGCTCATTCTGCCATATTTAGTTAGAAGAGCTTTAGTCTTTCCTAGATGAGAGAAACCGATGTCAAACCTTTAGTCCTGCATTTAAGGCCACACATCAACACATGCAGAAATTGAGCTGGAATTAAATTTTCAGCTCACTTTAACTACAACAGCACTAACTGAACTTCCTCACCAGGACTCCCTGCTTACTCTCCAGTAAAGGCTATGCTAACCGCAGAGACCTAGGAGACCAGAGAGAACAATCTAGAGGTCCCCACAGTATTGAGCATTGAGAGGCACTTCGCACTTCCAAACTTCATCCCAGATCCTGGAACCATGGCTGTGTGCTCAGCCAATCTGACCGTGTTCACATCCCAAATTGTCTAGGCCAAACTCGTTTTAGATCTGTTGTTTGGTGGAAGGTGTATGCAGGATTTTTCTTATGTACTTATTTAGAAGAGGTGGGTGACTTTAGACCCATGTTGCCCTTAAACAAAGCAAAACAAAAAGCCAAACCAAACCAAACCAACAACAAAACGACTAATGAAATCAAAGAAGCAATTCTCAATGTATTATGAGAAAAAAGAGTAAACTGAATCATCAACAAAAATAAACTCTAACATCCTGGCTGTTTCTACGTGTGTGTGTGTGTGTGTGTGTGTGTGTGTGTGTGTGTGTGTTTCCTGCAGTTCAGCTTTGTAACCTCCTATCTGCTGATATCATAGCAGCACAAGGGCCGTAGCGATATGTGCCAATCTGGACCTGCCTAGGGAAGATAAAAGGCCTTAGCATGCCTGTGCTGCAATAGTCCAGCGAATATGCTCTGGGCTGCAGCAAAGCCCAAATTAACATAACGTCCAGGTGGCTTTGACCAGGCAGAGGCCCTCACGTGAACCCTACTCTCCCGATGACTGCAAAGTCTCCATCAATTCTGGTTTCCTCTCAATATTTCAGCAGCAATCCTCCCTGGGAGGCTCTGCTCTAGGCACAGGCTATTCAGAGAGAGAAAAAAGAAAAGACTGGCTGTGCCTCTCATTCTGGGACAGAACTGGGAAGGGAAACGGTCTTGCCATTCATAGCCAGGCTTCCTTGCTTGAGTCCCAGATACATGGGTGAGTCAGGAGGCCATAGATTTCATGAACATGTGCAGCTATGGTACCAGGCAAAAACTCCTCTTGCAACATCTCGGGCCTGGAACCTCATGAAGCTTCTTTAGCAGACCTAGATATTTCCCAGCATTTATTGGTGCCAATGTCAAATACTATCCAGTACAGTAGAGATATATCATTATGTTCTCCACCTTCTGAGTCTGGGACTGCAGCTACATCATTCCACACACCAATACCGTGGTTTTCAAACACTTGGATTCATGAGACAGTATGTTTTATATTGTAATATATTTTTACACATCTGAATGATATAATATATATATATATATATACATATATAGGTTTCACATATATACATTTACATTATACAGTGTACATATGTAATCCACACACATGCTTGAAACAAAACCTTCACGTTAGTACTTTTAATTCTCACTACCAGTAACTCACAGTTTGGTGTTATATTCCAGATTTTAGCTATTCTGTCCATTACCTGATAAATTGATTTCTTGTCCATATAATCCTGTGGTTTTTAAGAAACATACTTCAACAACAATGGAAAAACTGTAGTGGTTGTAGTGAGATGCTTCTACTCACTATATTTGGGAATATGAGGAAACTTTTGAATCTGGATTTATTTTCAATTTCTAACACTAGCTTTAACTTTAAAAATGTACATGTACTTATTGTGTGTGTGTGTGTGTGTGTGTGTGTGTGTGTGTGTGTGTGTGTGTAAAAGATACTCATAGAGAGGACAACTTAGAGGAATCAGTTCTCTCCTTCTACCATGTAGGTCATAGGACTGAACTCAGACCATCAGGCTTGTTAGCAAGTGACCTTCCTTACCCATTAAAGCCATCTTGCCAGGTTCAGTCTTTATATGGAATCCATCAAATATTCTGGGTTTTATGTAAGGAGACTATACCCACACCTACCTAGATCTGTTTCTTCTAGGCCCCTCAATTCTCAGACTTGTAGGTGGGAAAGATTTCTGGGGCTACAGGCTGGAGGGGCAGCACCGAGCAAGCCCGTGATCCTAACATGGAGATGCGGCTCATCAGTAGCTTCCTCTTCTTCAGCCATAGGAAGATCGCATGAGAAACCTGTCAGCTCATTTGTGGCCACAGAGCTGGAGTGAGTTCCAAATGGCTGGCCAGAGACCAGTGTTGAACTTTCAAGAATTCCACAGGGCAGTTTTAAAATTTTCAGCAGAGGCAAACACACTATAAAATTTGACAAGTGCTAACTGAAGAATGTTATACATCAGTGTCTTTGGTCCCAAGCGCTCAACCAAATGAAGATCTCTCAGCACTTCCCACCCAACTGGACATGAAAGGGCTCTGGGAGTCTTAAGGATAGGCTTGGGAGGCTACGGACCGATGGGGTTTGCAAAGTTTGCCACCCTTCTGCCTTGCCCTGGTGGAGGTTGATAGCGAGTTATCTTCTTCCCTCCTCCCAGGCCAGAAAAGAAATTGGACCAGCCCATGTGTGAGGAGCATGAAGAGGAACGCATCAACATTTACTGTCTGAACTGTGAAGTCCCCACCTGCTCCTTGTGCAAGGTTTTTGGTGCTCATAAAGACTGCGAAGTGGCTCCCCTGACCCATGTGTTCCAGAGGCAGAAGGTAGGAAGTTCAGTTCCTTTCCTCAGCTCACTTAAGCACTAGTGAGTTGGCTCCATGTGACACAAAGAGGGGAGCGCAACAAAGGGGAGGATAGATGTAGAGGACCTCACAGGAAGTAGTCTTACAGTCTGCCTCAAATTCCATTCCCTTCAAGGTTATGAAGTTGCTCAGAGAGGGGGACCAGAGAAAAAGGAAAGAAAAAAAAAGTGCAGAAGGACTGGGTCACTCTCTGTGTCCTTTGGAGGTGGCGAAAGATATGTAGTGTTAGGGGGCTGATCAAATGCCAGCTGATAAAGATGACTGAGAGTTAAAACTGCAGATAAGAGTGAGACCGTCTTCACTCTCCCTTTTTATTGTTTATCAATAAATGTCCTCTTGCCTTCTTCAAAGCCTTTTTTTTCCCACTAACTTCTTGTGTATGGCACACAGCTACAAAACCACTTAAAGTCTGTGCCTCCTGGTGGCCTTCAAAGCACTCCTTGAATGTAGTACATGTCCCTTATCCTAGGAACGAGATCTGGGCCTCCTCATTCTCACTCAGTCCAGTCTTTATAGCATCTCATCAGCCCTGCGCCATATAGCAGCCACCTAGAATTTATGCTTCTATGCAGGTAAAGGTGTGCATGTGTCAATAGGTCCATCACGTCTCAGTTTTTTCCACTTAGAATCATTGGTTTCAATTTTATATCAGAGACCAGAGTTGAAATCAATTTGGAAGCCTAACTCTGTGACACCTATTAAGACCAGTAACCATGATTTGTATTTGTTGCTGTTATGTATTTTCAACTTACTGCACTTCTTGGCTCTATGTCCAATTTAGGGGGAGGGTAAATAGGAACAGAAAACTACTTTTGGGGTAAAAGAACACAGGAATTTTAAAGTTGTATTGTCTCTGCTAAAGCCAGTCACATGTTACCGTTTTGAGTTTGTGTGACAGTCTAGTGAGCTTTTTCATGTCTCTGCACTATTTTAGCATAGTAGGATTGGGATATACACATACCCGACAGGTGAATATTTACTGCCTTTATTGCTCAAGTAAAACTAGTCCTGAATTGCACTAGACAGACAATTCATTTTGAGTTCCAAATGTCACGTATTTGTGTCTGTCACATTGTTCCACTTATACAGTGTTTAGAAGTCTCCAACTTCAGTATACTATTATCAATAGCTTATAATTATGTTTTCTTTGTATTTTTAACAAAATCTAGTTCTCCATCAATAATATTAAAATTATGGAACCTCATCCCACACAAAGCCAAGCATATATCAAAGTTTGCTTGCAATATCAAGAGGCTTACACATCTCTTATCACTGACTCCAGCCTCAGTCTTTAGATAAGATTAATTATATTTTCTGCGTTTTGTATAAGGAGTCATATCCCACAAATACCTCTTACAGGTACTTAGCGAGCACCTTAATTAATAATGGCAAAAAATTCTGGCTCTCCTTGGCTACCTTCATCCTCAGACTTTTTTTCTGGGGCCAGAGGCTAGAGGGATAGCACTCAACAATTCCACCAGCCTAAACTGGAGATGCAGCTCACTCGCAGCATCTTCTTCACTCATGGTAAGAATATGTCTCAGGAGAAACCCATGAGCTTGGAGTTTGTTTGTGGGCTCGCTTCCTCCTTAGGGATTAAAACCCTCTGGAGGACAACGCTGTGAGTGGGCCATAACCATCCATGATTAGGAAATCCCTAATACCGTGAGTCTTGTTTTCTTTTCATTAGTCAGAGCTCAGTGATGGTATTGCTGTACTTGTGGGAAGCAACGACAGAGTCCAGGGTGTGATCAGCCAGTTGGAGGACACCTGTAAAACTATTGAGGTAAGTCAGCTGGCTCAAAGGGAGTCTAAACCAATCCTGATGCTCTGAGAGGGCCGTGAGTGTCTCGGTGATACACTAGAAATCCCCTCCCAGTGTTCCATTCTTTCCTTCCTTCCTCATATATCTCTGAAACACTTCCTGGTGCTTTAGAGAACTTACCTCACAGCTCGATGAGGCAGATTTTTACCACAGTTGCTCAGACGGTTGTTGTGATGTGTGCTCTTCCTCAGTCAACTCCTTTTGAGAGATTAGCAACAAGACAAGTCAGCGGCCAGCAACGGACATAGGTACCGTTGCTATTATTTAACTAGATTTCTTGCTGGAAATCGAAACAGTCTTCAGATATGCTGATTTGTGCTTCAGGTATGAGCTCCACGCCTGTGCTCTCCTGGCAGGCATCACAAGGACCCTGAGGAAGAGAGAAATAGTGGCTAACAGGCCAAGGCAGGAACCACTGAGCTTTGGGTACGCCCTCCTCATTGTTGTGTGCAGGCCTCTCTTCTTACCTCTTATTTCTCTGTCCTTATTTCCCAAAGATAACAGTTCTCTGGGTGCGTGCAATCTTATAAAATACAGATCGTCTTATATATGTTTGTCTTAGTTACTGTTCTGTTGCTAGGAAGAGACATCAACGACCAAGGCAACTTAAAAAGAAAGCATTTAACTGGGCACTTGCTTCCAGTTTCAGAGGTTCAGTCCATCACAATTATTGTAAGGAGCATGCCAACAGGCAGGGAGGGTGCTATAGCGGTGGCTGAGAACCTACATCTTATCTTCAAGTTCAAGGCAGAGAGAGACTGAGCTTGGCCCAGGCTTTTGAAACTTCACAGCCTATCCCCTATGACACTTCTCCTCCAATAAAGCCAGGCCTCCTAATCCTTCCAGAAAAAGTTCCACCAACTAGGGACCAAGCATTCAAAGATACGAGCCTATGGGAACCATTCTCATGCAAACCATCATAGAATGCAAACCTTTAATTTTTACAAATTCATGGTAGTTTCTTTGTGTTTTGAATCTAGAATTACATTTTTAAGATCCATGCATACTACTATAAGCATGACCATTACCTTGGTTTTCTCTTCTGTGAAAAGGGGACAATTACACTTATTCTGTAGAGATTGCAGGCTCAATGAAAATGCTCAGCACAGTACCTGGCATGAAGTGTGTGGTCTTATTAGTTTTCTATTATCATTGAAAAGTCCCTTATAAGTTTAAGGCCATTTCCTAGAGGAGGGCTTCAGGACTTCAATTAGTTGTAATTATCCCATCTTAGATTTACACATCACCAAAATAAATTTCCTTTCTTCTCCACACTTCATATTACTAAAAATACCTTGGATACATGGAGATTTACTTACGGAAGAGATATTTTCTTTTGGCGAAGAGCCTAAGAGAGTCATAAATGGACAATATAAACTGTTTCCTCTTATTTACAATGAAGATCAGTCAGTGACCATGAATCAGCAGTCCACTGTGGGCTAGACTGAGTCTGGTGTGTTATAAATAGCCTGTTGCTTGTGTGGAGGGAGGCAATCTCTAGCCACCTCCTGAGACTCTCTGTGGAGAGTCTGGCTTCCTGTCTAGGATAAAGACATCAAAAGATGTGTGGAAAGTTCTGTAGTCCACTGAAGTCTTGAGCAAGGGAAGCAACTTGATTCTGGCTATGTTAGGAAGGACAACAGGCATCTTTCACAGAGGCCAGCCAGGGTCTCAGCTGGAAGCAGCTCTCTCTAGTTACACTTGAGAGCAAGCCAAGAAAGTACAGATTTAAAGCTAAATCAACAGAAGGGGTTTAGTTAGGGACAGTATGGAGAGCAGCCAAGGTCCGAATCATCACCTGTTCTTACTGGTAATGACTCCGTCCAACGGCACATTTTCCTTGTACAGATTTCTAAAGAAAGTATATTATCACTACTTCTAAGTCGTTAAGATGTGGGCGGTCTTTAAAGTGTTCATTTTCATACTAGGTTCGGTGACACACACCTCTAAGCCCAGCTACTCAGGAAGGTGTGTCAGAGGGATTAGAAGTTCTAGAGTAGCCTGTATAAAAAATAAAATAAAAATTTAAAAACTGGCTGAGGATAAAGAACAATTTTCTGGTCCACAAAGACACCCAGTCCAGTCCCCAGTGCTTTGAAGTAAAATAAAGTCTACCCATGTTCCTGTGTTTATTTCAGTTGTGGACTTCTTAAGAAAATAAGATTAAAAAGCAAAACATCACCGGTATAGAGTTCTGCATATTGTGTAGGATATATTGGTTTACACATGACCATTTTGAATGTCTACATTCATGTCTAAGCAGTACTTTCATGGGAGGGATGTCAAGAGGAGAATACTAAAGGGCCAGGGATTCTAATAGCAGGACTGGGCTTGGAGGTTCTATTCATGCTTCCTTTGTTTGTGACAGGTTATCAGCGGTAGCCCAGGTTGGCTTTGAACTCATGGTAATGTCCTTTCTCAGCCTTCTGAATACTGGGAATAGAGACATAAGCCATCATACCTGGCAATTTTCAATCCTCACTTATGTATTTCTTTGTTTCCCACCATTGTCAAGCGAGTCTGATATTTTTTAATAGCTAGTAACAACCAGGTGCGAATGAGCAAATGTGTGGGCAAGCATGTGTTCTGTGTGGAGATGTAGGGGTCGTTAACTGTGATTCCTACGCTCTGTTTCAAAAGGTTTGAGATCAGGCAAGCCTACACCTTTCATGCCTATAACCGTCATAGCGTGGGGGAGATGCAACAACTTATGTTATTTGTTCTTCAACTTCCCCACTTTATGTTGGCGTGATAACACTGCTCCACACTGTTGTGATGATAAGACTGGGGTAAAAGGCACATTCAAGGAGATTAGTAGTATGTCATGCCACCTTGAGTCATCATGGACTATGCACACTTGTCTCGATGGTATAAGAAGATTATCAGGGTCCTACTTAGTCAAAATGGCAACGCTGAGCAGCTCACTCCAGGAAGAAAATTGAAAATGAATGGGAAGTTGGCCTTTGCTCTGTTCTTGGGAGAACTCCAAATAATGGTTGCAAGGGAGAAAGAACATTTCCTGGATTCATGCCATTTACAGAGCGCAGTGAGCTAAACGTCTGCTCATCAAGCCACATGGCTTTCCTGCGTCTGTGTTCTCCTGCCCTTGGGCTTCACAGGGTTTACCTAGGGAGATTTGACATGGCCTAGACGGGCCCGGAAAAGCCATGATGCCAGTGATATAAACAGCAAGCATTATATAAATGCCACGTGCCACGGGTCACGTAACTGTCTTCTTTTAAAGAAGGAATAAGGCGATTCAACAGAGTGAGTATCAGTTGGGAGATCTCAGACCCTGGTCAATACAGAGTTATATTGATGAACAAGAGAGCAGGCTGAGAGGGCATGAGCCGAAGCTCAGCCCGTACCTGAAGTTTCAGTTTGTTCCTTTATTAGAAACATTCTACTCTGTGTTCATGGGACTTCTCTAAGTGTTATTAACCGGAGCCTTGCAAACGAATGCTTGGGCTTGCTATCTTCATTTCGCTTAAGACGGTTCTTTGTTCAGTACTATTAACTTGATGTCTGTTGCTTCTTTCAGGAGTGGGTGGAATGGAACTTTTGAAGTGTTGTATCTCACTTGCAGCTGCATTTCTGCACAAGTGTGTCCAGATGAATGCTGGAGGAATGTGGTGGAGACATAAATGGGTGGTGGGATGGCAGTTGCTCAGTGACAAGTGGCCAGGCTCAGGCTTTATCTTCAGGCTATTTTAGACACGGAGCCGTACTCCTTACATGGTGAAAACAGCAGTCGTAATCACTTTAGAATTCTTCTGCCATGCCTATGGCACATGCCTAAACTGGGTCTCATGTTTATGTCTTACTTCTGTTGGTGACACTCTAAGACTGGCTGGGAATGGAGAGAGGAATGTTGTAGCCTGAAGAACATCAAAAAGGTCTCGACATTTCTAAGTTACAGAGTCGTGGAGCTGTAGATTCAGAGAGACATCATCAATTATCCAATCTGACCTGTCATTCATACACCCAACATCTTTTCGGCAATTGTCATGAGGTTAAGGGGTTTTCATAACTTTGGTGTTTGGAGGAGTAAACCCCGTGGCATGTAGGGTTCAGTAAAGGGTGAGACTGTTGATGGTTTTTCTTTCTCAGCAGCCTGAAGAGCACCTATGAAAACTACCCAACAGGGAGGGAGCTTCCGGTTCAGTTCCACATTGATTATGTCCTGCAACCAATGTATGTGATCTTAGTCCACTAGCTAAGTACACACATTCTGGTGCAAGGTACATGTACACACACACACACACACACACACACACACACACACACGCATGCACACACACAGCATAGAAACCAGAGACAGCAAAAAGAAGAAAACGGAAGCTATATGAAAAAATAAACTTACGAGTTCATGAACTATGTATCTTACTTAAATTACTATCTAAGGAAGTAAGGGAGAAAGGATGGGAAATTGGCTTTAATCTATGGTAAAGTAATATAATAAAGAACTATGGTAAAAAAGCAAGAGGAAATCCTGGAACCAGAGAATAAGGTTTTGTGGAGAAGAGGGAAATATGGTTGTGCTCATGTTGTTTTTCAAGCAATAACCATCCTTCAAAGTTTCCGATCTACAGACACATAGACACAGAGAAATCTGCATTTTCCCACGAAGGCCACATTTTCCCCATTCTACTTTTCATGTTACCGCACAGTGAGCCTTGAGAGTGGCGCAGTTATTCCACAGTGACCACTGAGAGGGGTACAGTTACTACACAGTGACCACTGAGAGGGGTGCAGTTACTCCACAGTGACCACTGA
>JADRCD010221467.1:13569-42917 GCA_019843815.1 Montemys delectorum | reverse complement strand
ACAGTGACCACTGAGAGGGGTGCAGTTACTCCACAGTGACCACTGAGTGTAGAGTAGTACAGGTTCGTATTTAGAGACACAGGAAGGATTTGATTCAGAATGATTGACTATTTTACTAGGTAGTGCATGCCTGTTCTTTAATTGACCTAAGAAAACTGATAGCCAGGGTGTTTATTGTTGTTCATAGCATTCTTGTGGTCCTGTCCCCAAGAGAGAGGGGCACCAAGTCAGCCACAGAGCGGACAGAATGAACAAATGAGACTTGCCATTCTAAAGCATTTTCTGTGTGAACCACGTTGGGGTACATAAAAATCATATTTTATCAAAGCTTCAGAGTTCCAACCTTAGGGCTCCAGGGGTGAAGGGTGAATTTTTACACTCCAGGGGAAGGTTTCTATTTTTTGTTTTTGTCACAGTCTGCAGAGAATTATGTTAAAGGCCAAATAAGCAAGAGGAGAAGATGCCCCTTTCCTGTTAAAAGTTAGATGTGGTGGACCTAATGAATAGCCTTTGTTCAGTTCACAAACCTTTTATTTAAGGTTTAAAGTTTTCATTATTTGGGCTGAACTCGGTAGTGCACACTTTTAAACCCAGCATTCCAGAGGCAGATGGAGCTCTGTGAGCTTGAAGCCAGCCTGGTCTAAATAGTGAGTTCCAAGACAGCCAGGACAACATAAAGAACCCTGTCTCAAACAGCAACAAGAGGAAGCCAAAAACCGAAAACCAAAACCTAACCAATTTTTTTTGACAGTTTCATGGGTATAATGCACTTTGATCATATCTCCCTCTCTGAATATTTTCTTCTACCCAAAACTTTTTCCTACTTTCTGTTTTTATATCACTGTGTTTACTTAGGCTGTTTGCCTGAACCCCACGTGTGAGGCTGTGGCATGGACAACTTAGCAGTGGTAGGAATTCTGAAAAGAATCTACCCTCTCTCCCAGCAGCTGTTAACTGTGAATAGCTCCTATGTAGCATAATTTTCAGGATCCAATTAATTTAAATATTAATACAACAAGAAGCCTGTGATTGGACAGGGAAAGGAAGGCGGAGCTAAGAGTTTCAGAGACAGGGACAGGAAGAGAGGAGGAGGAAGGGCAGGACGAGTGATGATAGATGGAGAAGAGGATGAACCTTATCCATATGGCTTTATATAGCCACAGGTAGCTATGAATATCATAAAAGGAAAGAATAATTGAGATAACTTGTATAATCTAGGTGGGAAGCTTGTATCATCAATTGGCTCTGAATTTAATGTGAATTGAGAATTTGTTGATTTATAAAACTTACTGATAATTGTAAGTTTCTAGAGTTTTGATTTATTGGGTTACAGGGATTTGTAACAGCTAGCCACAGGGGATAGATGGCTGGGAAAGGTACAAGTCAGGTGAACCAAAGCAGGGAAAATCGCGGCCTGGGGCTAGCCATAGAAGCAGCGAGACCCTTGGGACCCAGAGTGTAGCCGGCGCTAGCATGGGATGGTGCAGTTTGTTAATATTTCACACAGCACTCCTAAGCCAGAGTAAAGACTCAGAAGCCCTCCTCCCCATAAGCAATGTTAGCAGCTCGATGTTGTGTAGGTCCTGACAAGTAACTATACCTTCTAAGAGTTCAGGAGTGCCACAGCCATGTCATGTCCACAAGATGGCACTTTATAGCATTCCTCCAGTCTCTGACTCTATATTCTATATTACATATATATACATACATACACACACACACGATGTTCTTTGGCTTTGAGTAAGGGAGTGACATAGATGTACCATTTAGGGCCAGGCAATCAACCCCCATGTATTCTCAACACTTTGACCGGTTATGAGTATTTACATTAACCATCCCAGTACCGTGGGAGGAACTAGACATGACTGGTACTATAATCCTGATCTAAGGGTCATGGCTGGGGAGGTTACACACCCTAGGTGGAAACTTACTATTCTATTATTAGTTCACAAAGTGGGCATGCTCTCAAACTGCCATGTAATATGTATGCTTATACTTGTAGATTAGATTGTCCTGAGCCCCCACACATTGTAAACGTGAGAGTAAGACTTGCAGAGGGCAGAGAGGGGCTTTCTTTCAACAGTTCCCTTTCTCTAGCAGACCTAGATATGTGTCATGGGTGGTGACTCTATGTCTCGTAAGTCCATGTCACATCACAGTTAAACGTCCAGCTCTCCCATTCAGCTGCCAGTGTCTGAAGATCTGACTGTTCCTGCATCCAGGGCCTCAGGGCTACCTGTAGGTTGAGATATATGGTTATCTCACTTCATTCTCCTGCCACGACAACCTAAGTGATTTTATGTCTGACCCCTGTGACCTCACTGAGACCTTTATCTCACACTTTTTCAGTTTAGTAAACCCTGCTCCCTTTGTTGCCAGGCCGTGCTTTCTACTTTATGTTTTGAGTGTATATATGTGTGTGTATGTAGATAGATGTAGATAGATAGATAAATGCATATAGACATAGATATAGTCGTTCTTGGAAATAGGCTCTGGGTCTGCCTACAAGTACAAGCATGCTTCACAAGTGAAAAAAAAAAAAGGCTTTGTACCCTGGCTTTCCCCCTTTATTTTATGTGTTTAATGCTTTGTCTTTCTCCACAGAAGTTAGGAGAGGACATTGGATGCCCTGGAGCTGGGCCTACAGATGGTTGTGAGCCACCATGTGGGTGACAGGACTTGAACTCGGGTGTTCTGTATGCATAACCAGACCCTTAACTAACAAGCCATCTCTCTAGCCCTTCCCTAGTTGTTTTATGGTATGTGGGTTGGTTTGAGTTTTTTTGTTTGTTTGTTTGTTTGTTTGTTTGCTTGTTTGAAGTTGGTTTTTGGTTTTGGTTTGTTTTTGTCATTCTATTTCCCACTGGTAGATATGTGTCACAGGTGGTGGCGATTGTGGCATTTCAGAAAGTTAAACAACAGTATTCTGCTTTCAAAGCTTTACCACAGTGTTTACACCTACAGAGACAGTTGAAGGGGGAAGAAAAGTACATGCCTTCCATAGGTAAATGCTCGTCTCCTAAAAGGTCCAGGTGGTTTTCCCTCCCAACCCATTTGTAACCTTGGTTAACCCAACGAACAGGAGTGCTGCCGAAAGCAGAAGCAGGACCTGTGTGAGAAGTTTGATCACCTATACGGCATCCTGGAGGAGAGGAAGACGGAAATGACCCAAGCCATCACTCGAACACAAGAGGAGAAACTGGAGCATGTCCGAACTCTTATCAGAAAGTATTCTGATCACCTGGAAAATGTATCCAAGTTGGTGGAGTCAGGAATCCAGTTCATGGATGAGCCTGAAATGGCAGTGTTTTTGCAGGTAATGCTTGTTGGCAGCAGAGACACAAACCTGGAGAGTGGGTGTTGAGAATTAACTGGGATCACATTGTCTCTCTTTTATTCATATCTCATTTAAAAGTCCATTTCATTATCTAAAAGCTTCATCCACTTGATATTAAGTAGAGAGGGTGGCATTTAGGACCTGACCTAGGATAGTTAGACTCACAAGTGGAGGAATTAAGTTTCGCCAATTTCATGCAAAGAATTCAAGTAAGCTCCCCTCTCTGTTGCTTTCACAGAATGCCAAGACCCTGCTGCAAAAGTGAGTACTTTCGCTTTGATTGAACAGCACACTTTTCATTTCTTACCCAAGGTCACCAGTCTTTCAACAGTAACAGAAAATAACAAGTATCTTTACTGCAGGATTGTTGAAGCATCGAAGGCATTTCAGATGGAGAAAATAGAGCAAGGTTATGAGATCATGAGCAACTTCACAGTCAATCTCAATAGAGAAGAAAAAATTATCCGTGAAATTGACTTTTCTAGAGGTGTGTTACTTCTTTGACTATCTACTTCAAAGTGTGCATGTGCAAAAGCTGCTGGGTGAGCAGAATGGGGGAATGTGCAAAACCCTGCAGAATGGACATGCAGACCTCCACAGGATCACAAACCAATGTCTTACTCAGTCTTACTACAGGATCACACAGCTGTTGATTGTTTATTTTTATAGTATTTAAAGGTTATTATCAAGTTTGACTCTAGGTAATGAAATCCTTAATAATTGATAAATGATAATAACTCAACTTCAAGCCTACCCTGTAGTATCAATCATAGTAGTATAGAGGAAAAAGATTAAAAATCAGTTGAAAAGAAAACACAGAAGGCATATGAGCTAGTTATGACCGTCTCTGAGCATGAGGATGAGATAGTGACAAGTCACAGAGTCGGTTTTAGTGTGGAATTAGGATAGGGTTTGTGAGCTATCACTGTGTCTTTCACTTTTGGCTCAGAATACCGGCACTTAGAAATATCCTGATGAAATGCTTGAGGGGCTACAATAACTCTGGATCCAACCCAACTGCCTTGAGTCATAGCAATATAAAAGAGAAATGCAAACAGTACTGGGCTAGACCTCCAGCTATGCCAGCACCACAGACACAAATTTACAGCAAACTTCATAATAGATTTCATTATTATGATTTGTGCTTAATAAGAAGATAAAGTCTATCATTAATGTTACTTCAGTAAATGTTAAGGTCAGTAGATTTTAAAAAGTCATAATATTTAGTATAATGAAAAGTGAATGCATTCACTGAATTAAAATAAACCATTGTTTTTTGATAGGGAAGAAGGTTGCATTTCCATTTAACAAGACAGGAAATAAGTCCATGAAAACCTCCTCTCTCCTCTCTCCAGGAGCTTACAGAAATGCTGGCTATGCTAGAAATGTGAACAGGTTCTGTGAGTGAGGTTGTATGAGGGACGAGCCATACAACTTCATACTGGGAATAAAAGCAAAGCAATGGTTCTGTTAATATTTGCCCTGCCGAGGTGCATGTGAGAGCCACAAGGTTTCAGCAGGGTAGACCAATTGTCAGGTGTCAGTTGAAGTGACTTCCCTCTCCCTAGGCTTGTCGGTGGTAGTTATTAACCGTTTCCATGGCTACTGTGGTAATTAATAAAAAGTTTAAAAACATCTTATCTCACCAGAAGAGGAAGAGGAGGAAGATACAGGAGAAATAGATGAAGAAGGAGAAGGAGAGGATGCCGTAGAAGTAGAAGAAGCAGAAAATGTTCAAATAGAGTCTTCAGGGGAAGAGGAGACTCTGGAAAAATCTGCGGAGCCATATCAGCAGGCCGTAGAGCTCCAGGCTACCCCAGGGTCACTACCTGCATCCTCTCCAGAACCGCTTTCATCCATGCCACCTGCTGCAGATGTCCTGGTGACACAGGTAAACCATTCACTAGTTCATTCACTGTTCCAAGTACTCTAAACAACTTATTCTGCTCTAAGAAAAAGATAACTGTGTGTCATACTTGTAGATGGCAGACAAGAGGAGATCAGGACAGTTACCATGCCAGGGAGAAATAAGAAATAGCCTCTAGATAGCTCAGAAGGTTCATCACCATCCTTGTGGTTAGCAAGATTTAATTTAAGGCCACTTTTCTCCCAACAACACTTTCAGATCTGAGGCAATCTCTGTCAAGAAAGAGTGTGTATGTGTGTGTGTGCGCGCGCGCATGTATGCGTGCAATAAGAGTTGCTTATGAGAATGTGGTGTACCTTTTGTTCCTTAGTCAATGGAAACATGAAGTACAGTGTAGAAGTTATATGAGGTGAGAAATGAAAATGATTCTACTTCAGAACCTTGACGTTCATGTACGTCATAGAGGAAGTAACTGGAGAAGCCACAGTAGCTTCTTGAAACGCTACTTTGCCTTCTCCTTGGAGGGCAAGCAGGTGGAACTTGTTTTTCCATTTGTTTGTCACTTGAAGAAAGTGTGGACCAAAGTCTTTGAAGAGGTACCGGATCAGCTTCCTCAAGGCTTCTACAAGGCCACTGTCCAGTCTGGGGCTTTATGCGGACCTCCAGAGCACTTCAATGCACTGACTCCCAGTCACTGCCTGTGCTGGGAACAGCAGGCTCCTCAAAAATTTTGGTTCTCCTTCTGTGGGCTGAGAGTATTGGCAGAGAGAAAAAAAAAAAAAACCCAGAGAACTCAGACGTGGAATTCTATTTGGTACTCTGTCTCCGTAGGGATCCAGGATATAACACTTTTTATTTCCCAGACCCTTGAACTTCTGAGTGGCCCAGGTGCACTGCCACTGGAAGTGCAGGTGACATTAATGAAGGTTGAGTTTGATCAATTAGGTCAGTGTTTGTTTTTAAAAATCAGGTTTTGGAGCTGGATGATGGTGGTACATGCCTTTAATCCCAGCCCTTGGGAGGCAGAGGCCGGCAGATTTCTGAGTTCGAGGCCAACCTGGTCTACGGAGTGAGTTCCAGGACAGCCAGGGCTACACAGAGAAACCTTGTCTCGAAAAAAAAAAATCAGGTTTTGGGACCCATGCATAGTGCCAGAGTTAATTCTGATCAATAATTTGCCATACATGGTATTTTATATGCAACATTTCACTCAAGGCTTGTGCTTTGCTCCTATCTGAGCCAACACCTAGTGGCAGGCAAGAACAGAAACATGTAGATGCCAGTCAGAGGCACAGCCCGGTGATGAGCATTCTGCCCCAGCACGACAAAGAGCTCAGGGTGTTCAAACCCAAACGGAAATAACACCAACTGCCCTTTCCTCTTTTTTTTTTTTTTCTTCTTCTTCTTCTTTTTCTTTTTTTTTTTTTTTTTAACTTGCCAACCCATCTGTTCTGATTAAGGGGGAGGTGGTGCCCATTGGCTCTCAGCAGACCACACAGTCTGAAACTTCCGGCCCTCCAGCAGCGGAAACTGCGGATCCCTTGTTTTACCCTAGTTGGTATAAAGGCCAAAGCCGGAAAAGCAGCTCCAACCCACCTTGTACTCCTGAGAGTGAAGGTCTGGGTCAAATAGGGCCTCTGGGCGCTGAGGATTCCAGTGTGCAGTCGGCAGACGTGGCAGAAGCCAGTGAGCAGGCAGCAGTGAGTGGTAAGGAATCTAGTTCAACCGCAGCTACCTCTCAGGTTAGTGTCGAAGCTCTTGTGTCTGTATGCTTTCCCACACCTGGCTGCAGCTCGGCTGGCATAGGCACATCCAGAGTGCAGAGGGAAGCCAACTGCCCTGGGAAAATGCAGCACTAGCTCATTCTCCATCGCTGGCTTGCACTTAAGCGTTCTACTCAAGAATAAACAAGGAACCAAATAATGTGGATTCCCTTGGTCCATGGTGACCCCATCCAAGGCTTTCCAGGGGATGGGGTGCAAACAAGCCTAGTGCCTAGGCATGCTTGCAAAGCTGTTTTATTTGCAATGACTGGCTGGCTAGTGTCGCTGGTTCTTTGTGAAGTTTACTTGCCCTCACTCAGCCTTTATGATCTCCCCTTGGGCTTCCGAAGACTAATCACCTGCTTTGGAGTCATTCCTAGCAATCACCAAGAAACATATTTGAATTAGTTAAATTTGTTCTGTAAAATAATCTTGGCTAGCCAGGCAGTGGTGGCACATGCCTTTAATCCAAGCACTTGGGAGGCAGAGGCAGGCAGATTTCTGAGTTCAAGGCCAGCCTGGTTAAAGAGTGAGTTCTAGGACAGCCAGGGCTACACAGAGAAACCCTGTCTCGAAAAACTAAAATAATTAGTAATAATAATAATAATAATAATAATAACAACAACAACAACAACAACAACAAACTTGGATTTGTGTCATCCAGGAATGCACTTGCAATAGTTAGATAGTCTTGGCTCAATTGAGCCAGTGCTTCTTAACCCTGTGTTCCTCCAGGCAGGAAAACACAGGCTTTCCTGTATTCTTACAGAAACATTGATGAAAAATATTTGATAATACAGCCTGATAAATTTTTATTTTTATAATGAAAATTTGATGTCCAAGCTTTCCTTCTAGTGCTTCATTAGATGTTTGTGTGGTTCTAAGAGCTGATAGAGCCCATTTACAATTTCTTCCTGAAGAAGGATGTCAGTCAGGCTGACTCCTAATAATGTGTATGAGGAGTGAGAGTTGCTGGACAACAAGCTGTCATTCAACTCGTGTGGGTCTGTACTCCTCCACCCTCAGGTGACAATGGACAGTGAATAACATGACTGTTGTACCTGTTCGAGTGGACCCAGTCACTCTGGGTGTCTAAGGGACATCCATTTGAAGAGCTGAGTGCCGTGTTTCTGCATCTGATTGCTCTTCACAGATACAAAATAAATGACAAAAGTAAACTTTGTAAAGTAACCTTTCCAGGGGCTAGTTGTAGCTTAAAAACAAGAAACAAAACAGATGAGATGGACTGATTATTTCTAGACACGTTTGGGAGGTTTCTGTATTTGTTGAGGAAGAGTTATTTTCTTTAACGGTTGTACAGTGTCTCCCAAGTAACACATAGTAGGTCTCCCATCCCATGAAAAAAGTTTGTATAAATGATATGTCTAAAAGAAATGATTTGTGATGATGTCAGTGAAGATTTCTTCTTCTTCTCTCACAGGAGTTAGCAATCTGCCTAGCACTTCTGGCTTTTCTTATTCTCCACTACATCTGGAGTCAGATTCAGTGCTTGATTTTTGCTTTAATGGGTAGGAAATATTTTATTTTCCATTTACTAACGTCTCATATATTTTCTTCCATAGTGTTCCTCCTCTGTAGGCTCAGAGATGCACTCCTCAGATGCCTTGAGGTTCAGCCATCTAAAACTATTTCACTCAAGGCCTCAAGCTCCCTCCCTATAGTACAGGGGTTTGTGCACTGTCTCAGCGAGACTCCCTCCATTATCCTTGCATGGAGAACCTGACCCAGGACAGTGACTCCATAGACAATTATTCAGTATTCTAGTAGGGATGAACCTTCCTGGTGGCCATTAGCAGGGCCCAACTCAGCAGAGGGAGAAGCAGCAAAGAACCCATTCAGGAGCATGTAGGTCTGATGTAGGTTTAGGAGCAGCATTCCCCCTGTCTTTCCAGAGATGTTCAGGAGGTGCCTTGTCAAGAATGCTATTCAGGTCAGTCTCTGCGCTAGCCTAGGACTAAGTAATTTCTCAGTTCTCTTAGAACCTTTATTCTCTTCAAGGTCTTCCCTTGGAGAGGAGGTCTCTGAGACAAGTGTTACAGTCATTAGGTACATGGAGCAAAGAGACAAGCATTAATATGCACATAAAAACCAAAAGAATCTAAATCAAAGAAAAGCCATTATTTCATCCCACAAGCCCTTCCTTATGTTTTAAGTTACACTTCTCATAGTCAAGCTATGAGGTTTGCTTTGGGAGCAACATCTTACATTTTGATTTTAATCCTTCGAAAGCTACCCATTTAGTTAGCAATATCTGAAGAGCTCAAGTGCATGCACTTTTGAATGTGACTCTACCGGCGTAAGCCCTTGCTCCCTGCGCCCGCCGTTAGCCAAGTCCAGGATCCTTGGAGCTAAAAGGCACCAGCTATTTTTGGTTCCTTAACTTGTCATGATAGGCCTCTCTTCTGTCTCATTAGCCATCTGCTCTGCAGTGGCTGTAGAATCTCTGTGTGTACCAGCTGTGTCTGTAACTGTGTGAGCAAAGCCTCCACCCACCTTAAGTCCAACAGTCAGCTGTGAACTTGTACACACTCAAGTGTCCTGGGCATGCATATCATCTATTCAACGGCCTGACTCCTGTTCTTCACATTATCTGTGGTAAAATGGAATCATAGCCTATGGCCTTGGGCACAAAAACAGGAAGAGAAAGCTACGTGGTTACTGGAAGCAGGAACTAACTGTGGATCTGAATAATTGTCTAAAGGGTTCCGGCTACATTCCAAGAATGTTGGTTTGGAACTTGTCACCATGTATCCTTACAATATCCTCTGAGGCTGTAAGGAGAGTGTCATGCTTCATGTCTGTATGCATTCATTTGCCTGTGTGGTGAGGTGGGAGTGAGGAAGGAGGGGTGGGGTTTGATGCCAGTGGTTTGATATTTGTTGTTACAGAGATAACTTGATTGTGTAGTTTTATGTTTGAGAAAAGGCATTTTTATGTAGCAAAGCTAAACTGATCATAATGGGAGTAACTCTTGAAGCCAGGAAATCAGACATGAACAGTGTCTCACACACACACAATGCTGTCTTACAGTGGTGAGTGTCTTACCTCACAATGGTAACAAAGTCTGGTGCAACTTCAATACACAGAACCACTAGATAACTATTTGCCCAGTGGTACATTTAGCTTATAATCTCACTTTGCACTCCTGATCTTCCCTTAAACATCTTGAATGTGATACCAGAGCTGACCCAACTCGATGATGGTCATTATTAAATAGTCCCAGGACAGGAGGTGTATTGCCTCAGAAACCCAAGCATCACAATAAATTACTCACCTTCAAGCTCATCTTAGCCCCAATGGCCAAGCTCCAAACCCTTTAAGATGGTTCATTCCCAGGTATTTTCTACATATTCCTTGTAAATCCCACCTTTGACTCCAGAACACATGCAGATCATTCTTACATAATCTGATCTTGGAAAACCAGAAATCAACTCCCTCTACATTGGGGGAGGGGTGTGAATGTGCTACTTTTTAATAGATCAAAGGTGGATTGTTACCATTCTTGTTCTCATTTTCTATGAAAATCATTGGAGTCATCCCATTTATTAATTCATATTTTAAAAGGTGCTAGCTCTTACCCTTTACAGGAAGAACGTTGAACCTTCTCACCTTATTTCTGCTAGAAAACTGTGCAGAGACCCCAAGTTTGACCAGACTGTTGAGGGAGACTTGTCCTGTGTGCACTGCCCATCTGGTTCATGTTTACTCTATGTTTAGCTGAAGCAAAGAGAGTTGGATAGAAATGACATTTGATGCTCTTCATGTGTTTATTTTAAAATTGGTATTTTGGGGGGAGAACTTTATGAGGATTTTTTTAGAGTGTCACGCAATGCATTTTGATCATATTCTGCTCTCTGTCAGGTACTTTAGAAAGTGAGGATGCTAGTGCTGAAATGTTTAGAGTCCATTTCAGGATGTTTTCATGAGGGGAGGGGAAGAGTCACAGACTTGGGCCTGACACAAGTCACTCAGAGTCAGCGATAATCACACCAGATGCCCAGCAAACAGACAATTTTTTGCATTTCTCAGATTGCATCTACTGTTGCTAAATTTTCACGGAACCCACACGCTTCCCTGCTGGCTTGCCAATACCTCCCTGGCTCAGTGGTTGTACAGGAGTTTCTCCTGCTTGGGAAGCTGGGATGTCTGCCCGATGTCCGAGAGGGTTCTTAAAAACCTGTGTCTCAGTAGGACAAAGGCAGTATGGACACATTGAGGCAGTCTGATGTGAGAGGGGTGAAAATGCATCGTTTTTAAAGCCAGCCTTGTTGAGCTATACATATGCTAAAAGCTCACCCATTGTGAGTGTACACTTTAATGAGCTGTGACAATTTTGTGTCATAATCAATAAGGTTATTTAAAATGTTTCTGTTACCTTTCAAATTTACCTAGTCTCTAACAGTATTGATTCGAAGAGTAAATGCATCTTCAGCTTTTATTAACTTTGTCACTTTACCTTTATGGGTTTTGACTTATATTCTACTTAAGAAACATTTCTTAATTTAAAATCACAAACATTTATTCCTATGTGTATTAGTGTTTTCGTAGTTTCAGCTTTCGAGCACTAGTGTGATTTGTTAGTCTGAGTTTATAAGGGGAGGCTGAAGGGTTTTCTTTTGCCTTTCTTGGTTGTCATGAACCTGTCCCTTTGTCCCACCGACACATTCTCTTTTCTTTGTTGAGAGACTCCCCCTTCCTTCTTGAAGTGTGTGTGACTGGACCTGCATGGGTCCCTCTCAATTCTCCTTTAGGCCATTTTTCTTCATTTTCTTCACTAACTGATTATTATTGTTCTATAAAAAAAAAAAAAAAAAAAAAAAAAAAAAAAAAAAAAAAAAAACCCTTCAAATGAATAAGTTTGTCACCTTTGATCTGATTTTAAAGTTACTTTTATTATTTATTAGTTTTACTATTTTTTAAGAGTAAACTTGCAGTTTTATTGGCCCCTTTTCTATTATTTATTGTTTGTCTTCTTGTGTTTACTTTTTCTTATCTTTTCTTCATTCTCTCTCTCTCTCTCTCTCTCTCTCTCTCTCTCTCTCTCTCTCTCATGATGAAAGCTTCATTTGTTGATTTGTTAGTTTTCTTGTTCTGCAATATGAATGTCCAGTGCCACAGAGTTCATTGTTTTAGTTGGATCCCACGAGTTTTAACGTGTAGATTTTTAATTTTCTTTAAAACATTTGTTGATTGACGTAATGATTTCTTCACTGATGCGTGGGTTATTTAGATGAGGGTTGATGAAGTTTGAGACATTGGGTTTTTTTTTCCAGATTTTTCTTTACTATTTGATTGTGTTATGAAAACAGAATTACTTTATATGTTTCCATCCTTCTAAATTTATTATGATTTACCATTCAGAATGTGACATGGTGAGCATACATATATTCTGAGAAATACAAGAGTTTCCTGTTGTAATCGCCTTATATTTTTTATAAATATGTTAAGTCAGGTGATTGATTATGTACTTCAACTCTACAGTGCTCATTCTGATTTTCTGTTATCAGTTCTATTAATGGCTGAGAAAGGAATTTTGATATCTCTTATTATACTCATGAATTTACTTAGATCTTACAGATCTATGAGGGATTTTCCTCAGATATTTTTAAATTCTACTTAGGTACTTTAATACTTAACATTGTTATGTTTTCTTCAACAATTGATCCCAAGATGAAATATTTCTTAATAACAAAACTTATCTCTTCTCTGCTCCTACCTGCCTGCTCTGGGACATCCCAGAGTGTATATAGATGCTCCTTGTTCACATACAGGTTGTAGCTGCCATGATATGTTTAAACCTTGGGTGCTGGTAAAAAGGGAGAAGCCTGGAGGAGAATAGTGTTGAAAATTCTTAGGCATTATTCCAAATAGCAGACTGCAGGAAAAGTTTCATAGTCTGAATCCAGTATGCCTGGTTTCCATTCTCTTGTAGCCATACATAGGGCCAAGGGCAGTTCCTAAGCTAACTATGATCTGGTGATCCATTTGTTCTGTGGGGCTCTGAGCATCTTCATGATATACCTATGCCCAAGATTTTCCCTTAATTAATTCTGAGTAAGTACCCAGGAATTGTAGAGTTGTATAGATAACTTTACTGGAAACTGTCAATTTGTTTTCCACACGGTCTATTAATTGTGTGCTCCCACTAAGAATGTCGGAGTTCCAGGTCCTTCTTCATCTTATCCAATGGGGTATTGCATCACCCTCTACACTTAGCCGTTTTAATGTATCTGTGTGTTCTTTCTTATGGTTTTAATTCACAATCTCTTGTCAATTAATTCTGTTTAACATCATTCCATATACTTATGCTGAAGTTTCCGCAGAATTGCAGAGGCAACTCTGCCATGAGTAGGTGACTTCAAGCTCTCAGTGGCTTGTTGACTCAGAATGACTGATCAATAAGAAGATAGAGTGCCCTGCCCTCTTTTTTTTCTACCTATCTTATCCTTGTCTCAGGGACAGACAGAGCCTCAGTAGCAATGTGGGTTCCCTGTGCCTTAAGGATCATTATCCTGATATACAAGAGAGTATGTGCAGGTTAGATGCCGTGGCTCATTACAAACAGAAGCAAAGGGAAAATAGTCATCAGGGAAATGTTGTCCTGTTCTCATCCAGAATCTAAAAACATACTTGTTATTAAAATGTCCCCAGAGGAAAAAATAATGAAACTGAAGAAAGAAAAGAGAAATGAGAAAGACTATGAAAAGACACTGAAAAGTGCAAGAGAGAGTGTGTAGTAATCAGAAAGATGAGTGTGTGTATGGGGGGGGGGGGGGGAGATGCAGTGATGAAAAAAGACCAGTGTGTGTGTGTGTGTGTGTGTGTGTGTGTGTGTGTGTGTATTTGGAGGCAGATGCAGTGATCAGAAAGACAAATATAGGAGGGCAGATATAGTGATCAGAAAGTTGAGGGGGTGGCTATTTGGCTATTCTTTATTTCTTAGACTTTCAGAGCAGTACCTATATCCAGACCTGAACCCTTATCAAATATACCATCCAAGATTTAGACCCCTGAAAGCATTCTCATTCTTTTAGCGAGTATGAGCAATGGGCCAAAGTTCCAGAGCTTAGAGCCAACTCTGTATCTCTACCCAGTGCTCCTAAAAATAAAGAACTAAAATAGTAAGATCATTTTTATACAAATATCCTTTGAGATTAACCCATCCACTATGGTTTCAAGCATGCAAATATCCCTCTAACTGCCACCAGGGACTGAGAGGTAGGAAATGCAGGAGATAAGAGAGCCAGGAAGCTTCTATATGTGAGATTAATTTCACAAGCTATTCATTGCATTAAAAAATAAATAAAGCTAACAGAGGCAGGAGACAGAGAACATGATTTCCCTTGAGTGTGACTATATGTCCTGTGTTCTTTGAAATGATCTATTTAATTTTCCAAAACAAACTAAAGTAAATGAAAATTTAGCTATGTTCCCTAAATTTAATTGAAGTATTCAGGGTATCAAATCATTTTCAAGCAAAGCCCCCACTGAGATGGATTGCACAGTGTTTTAGGAGATGCAAGCTTACACTCACTGTTCTGCGGGTGCCTTGTGCTGGAATTCTCACTGCAAGGAAGAAAGTGAAAACTGATGGTGCTCGGGAATGGCCTCCATTTACTGGGTAACATTGTCAGGACTTAACGCCAGAAATTAGGAGAGGATGTGATAGTTAGATGCAATCACTTTTATAGAAGAAGGTTGTAAGAGGGAATATAGTTTTTCTTAGCAGATAAGTTTTGATGAGATCATTCTATTAACATTGATCTTGCATCTGTGTCTTACAATACTGGAAGTTTTTATTTTTGCACTTTTATTCCTCTGCTGAGAAAGTGACATTCTAATAATGACCAGTTTAGCCATTTTACTGAAAGGTCAAATAGACAAACTAACTCTGAAATTACTGGCTCCGTTTCTCAGGAGCAAATAGTAACTGTCACTTTAACAGGGAGATAAAATTGGTATATCCATTATAAAAAGTCAAATACTATGTAAACTGTTTGCAGTCTTGTCATGAATTCATTTCCCCAGTTTTTGTGAGTGAACACTGGAGAGGGAACTCTTCGAGAGCTGGGCACTGGGGATGACTCTCTAGGGGAAGCTGGTCAGGTGCTGGGGGAGCTGTTAGAACAGAGATGGTCCTGTTTGCTCTCTGTACTTGTAAGTGGCTTACTGTTCTGACTTAACTCAGACCTAGTATAGCCCATCCTGCTTGTGACTTTGTCTTCATTTGTGTGTCTTGGTGATTTTCATGAAGCACCCTTTTTCTTTTCTTTTCTTTTCTTTTTTTAAGATTTATTTATTTTATTTTATATAAGTACACTGTAGCTATCTTCAGACACACCAGAAGAGGGCATCAGATCTCATTACAGATGGTAGTGAGGCACCATGTGGTTCCTGGGATTTGAACTCAGGACGTCTGGAAGATCAGTCAGTGCTCTTAACCACTGTGCCATCTCTCCAGCCCAAGTACTTTTTTTCCTTTGCTGTTGATGAAGTGGGACATTTTGTAAGGGTATCCCAAATTCCCTGGTTTGTGGTGGCAGCTTTGCTTCCCTTCATGCCTAGGACCATTTCTGGAAATTATTTCGCTTAATTCCCCAACCAGCCCCATATAGAAGTAAGAATCCTGGGGGCTTGCTCAGGGTCACAGAGCAGCTGTGAGCTCAGTGCTTTCGTCTGTATCCTGAAGCCCAGAGTGTGGCATGCAGTGTGGTGAAGGTCACACTGGCATTGGGAAAAAAGTAGGTCAGTCTTCTCCCTCCCCCTCCCCGATCTTTGTGACCAAGAAGCCCTCTACTTTGATTGGGCTACAAAGCTTGGCAAAGAACCAGGGCTTGGTTTCTAGGCCTCCACATACGTCCATTTCAAATAAGAGTTTTACTTAAACTAAGGCTTCCTGTCTTCCATTGTTGAGTCAGCCCATTTTGAGTTTCATATGTGATTGTTTGCATAGTACCATGTGGAGAAACCCTTTTGTTGAAAAATCGTGGCTCATTCTCAGAGAGAGCATGTACACCGACAGCATTCTGGTCCAGCTGTGACAGGCACGCCTGAGAAGAGGGCTGCCTTTCCATCAGGAATCCACAACAGGGCATGTGCCAGCATTCTCCTCAGGGTTAGGACAGTGTGAGGACACTGAATTCCATCTTACAGGCCCAAGACTTCTGCTCCGGCTCTAGTCTTGCTTTCTGAGAAGGATCTGCTCATAGCAATTCATCTCCCAGGTCGTCCCTCTCCTGTTCACCTCACCACTTGGTGTGAGAACGCAGACCCTCTCAAGAAGAGAGGGTCTTTAGTGTGTTCCTTCCTGGCTTGTTTAGAGACTCAATATTGTTTCTTCCGCTAGCATTCATGAAGGCTGGAGACATTTCTTTTTCCAGCTCTGTGCTTCCTGAGAACATGCGCTGTTTGGTTTGTTCTAAGGAGAAATGCCTGTATTTTTTGTGAATGGAGTGCCTGTGGTGTTTCCGAGGCTTAGAGCAAAAGAACAGACAGACTTTTGTCACTTTCATGACTGGTAACTGGCCAAGGATCTGATCTGTTCTTACCTTGTCCTTCAAGAGTGTGTAATGCATAAGCTATCCAAGGCTCAGAAAATGGTTCTTTCTGAATAAGCATTCTAAACGCTCAGGATTTCGGCTCACACCTGTTTTGAACATCTGGCTTTGATTCTCTGATCCAGGCTGGCAGGCAAAGAATGGATGCTGGATGGCTGCCCATTTGGAAACCTCAGGTCTAGCCTTATCCTTCCTCATTCTTCAGGGCAAGCGGACTTTGTTATGGCTGGGCAAAGGTTCTTTTGAACTGACCTAAAAAGAATGGCATTATACGAGTCAGCAATGTTAACTGTGGTTTGTAACCAACCCCTGGGCAGTATTCATCTTGCAGAAATGCAACGTAAGACCCTTTAAAGTAAACCTTTCAACCCTGCTTCCCTCACCTCAGGCCCCGGCAGCCTCTCTCCGTTTCTGTGCATGTGGCTGCACAAGGAACATGAATGGAAGCGTACACTGTTTTACTTGGTGTATCTGATTTCTTTCGCTTTGCAGAAGGTTCCTTCAGGGTTTGCACATGTCTTAGTATATATCTCAGTATGTTTTAAAGTGGCGCAATATTCCCTGGTATGTCCGTGCCAAAGCTTATGTATTCCCTCCTTTGGAAACTGTTTCTGCTCCTTGGCTGCTGTGAATAATATTGCTATGGCGTGGTGTGAAAAACCTGCGCCAATTCTTTCTTTCAGTCTTTTTCAGCACATGCACAAATGTGCAATTGTTGTACCACGTGGTGTCTGTTTAGTTTTCAAAACATTTTAATTTTATTTACTTCAGAGGAGGGCAAGTGAAATGATGTATGTGTAAGTCAAGGCAGCTCGTGAGAGTCGGTTTTCTCCTTCCACTATGTGGATCCCGGGGAGTCAAACCCAGGTGGTCAGGCTTCATACAAGCAGGTTTTACTCACTGAGCCATTCAGCTGGCCCATGTTTGACTTTGTGCCTCCCCTATGAGATGCTCCATGATGAATATCCATTTTACCTGCCCACTGACACTGAACAGTGGCCATCTCTATCTCTTCAGTCCTGAATTTTTGATGTTCATAACTGATTCATGTTTTAAAAATTGCTCTACACCATCCATAGTCTGGAGCTGACCTGCTTATTAGTCTGCTGCCCACCAGCCTCTGGCAGGATGCGAGAGGTGATTCTAGGTGGCATAGAGGGTCAGGGATGATGCCCGCATAGCACATGTCCCTGAGTGGAAGCACCTCATTTTACCCTGCTCTCCAGTGGGGTAAAGCAATAAGCTAGTGTCATAAGGTGATATTCATTTATCCCTTCTCAGAGCACTTTTAATAACAACAGTGAAACAATATCAAAGGAAAGGAAAATGTTCCGAGTCTCTTGAGAAACTTATTTTATGAATATCCAGAATACTCAATCAAAGTCACCTCAGGGGATATCTGAGGGGAAGTACATTATTTCCTTCTGCTGCAGATTTTGACCAAATTCTATCAAGAGGTGAGACAAAGGTGAACTTCTTCCTCCTTATTCCGCTATGGTTTTCTTTTGTGAAGAAACTTCGTATTGGTCAAATTGTTATTACTGTGACCAGATGCATGGCAAAAGGCAGACAGGTAGGCAGGCAGGGAAGGAGGAAGAGAGGGAAGAAGGGAAGCAGGGAAGTAAGAAAGGAGGGAGAGAGGGAGGGGGGAGGGAGAGTTTGTGGTGGCTCACAGTTTGAGGGTGTAAGACCCTCGGTCCGCGGTACTTACTTCGAGATGCTCCCGAGTGAGACACCGAGATGCAGATCCATGCAAAAGCAAGAGGTTTATTTTCCCGAGAGTAGGGATAGACTTTCAGTTAGTCCCTCAAGGGAAGTTACTAAGAGGGCGACCCCGAATGGCTATTACAAGCAGTTTTAATACTTTTTAGGGGCACAGGTTACATCAACAAGGTTACAGTTCAAGCTTATGGGTTAAGCATATTGACCTTTAAATCTATTGGCTAGCAAGCACCACACGCATTTGAACTCTACCCGGGACTTTCCAGAGGGTCAGGTAACTATCAGTCAGACCATTCTGAGAATTTTTGTACTCAGGAGTGTTCCTGTGGGTGGAGAGTGGAACGTGGCCTGGCCTTGACTCCAGGTGAGAGGGGAAAGCTGTAACTTCCAGTGTGAGACTGGAAAAACGCGTTAGTGTTCCTCCAGGGACACCTCAAGCCCACCATGGAAGGCATGGAGCAGGGACAGGAGGCAGGTGCTCACACTGTAGCCTCAGCCAGGAAGTAGAGAGGTAGACGCTGGCACGTAGCAAGTTTCCTTCTTTTCCTGGTTTTCATTCAGTCCGGGGCCGCAGCCCAGCTGTCCACACTCAGAGCTCATCTTTAGTCCTCAGTGAAGCCTCTCTGGAGAGGGCCTCCCAGGTTTGCAGCAAGGCAACTCCAGATTCAGTCAGGTTGGCAGGGAAGGCCAACAGGGAAGCCACCTAAGGAGAGTGTTAAAACCTAGAAATAATACGTGCTGGAAGTCCCTTGTCCTCCTCTTCACACAGAGTGGAGGGAGCCGCAACCAGCACATTGTTCTGCTCTACGGTAAGCACTTTGCCAAAAATAATGTCTAATGAGGTACAGCCAACTTTTGGGAAACAAAGCAGAGGCATCCATTTAGGGAAGACTACCGGGAGAAAGTATACTTCCGGTTTGCTGGATGTCGGGTTTTTATCCCTCTTGAGATAATCCTAAGAGAGCTGGACCACTGGAGATACATGGAAGAGCATCCTTGATAACCACAGTTTGACCACATGCCCAAAGAGGCTTGTCATGTAAATCGCCCCTGGTTCTGGAAAGGGAAGGAAGTAAATACAGTTACCGTACAGCCTTTCCTCACTGGAGGTTATTGATACTGTAGACCTTCACCAGAAATAGCCCCCAAGTCATCTTGTGGGACAGAAGAGTCTCTTCGAAGAGGAGGATAGAGGGAAACAGAGGAATAAAAGAAACCAAGGGGGAGGAAGCACTGCCTGTGGAGCAGGCATGTGCAAAGTGTTCTGAATACACTACATTCTTCAGTCTTCACAGACTGAAGCCTCCTGACATAGGATCTAATGTCCATTTTACAGAAGAGAACACCAAGCTCAACACGGTTAATAACTTACTTGCCCAAGTCAAACAGCTAGGAAGCAGTTGGTCTGGAGTTCTAGTTTGTTTGTTTGCCACTGTGATAAAATCCCGACCAGCTTGAGGGGAAAAGGTTTTATTTGGCTCCCAGGGAGCCAAGGCTGGAAGTCGAGTTAGGAACTTGAAGCGGAAGTCATAGCAGATGCTGTTCACTGGTTGATTTAGCCACGTTTCTTACACAGCCCAGACTCGTTGACCTAGGAATAGCACCACCCACGGTGGGCTAGGTCCCCACACATCCATGAGCAGGTATGCCTCCAAGGCTGACCAGATGCAGCAGGTTCCTTAATCCTCCTTCCTGACTGAGGTTCCCTCTCCCTGGGTGTGTCAAGCTCACAACTGAAGTTTGTAATGGCATCTGAGAGTCAGATCCCCTGACAAGTAGCCAGGGGAGCTTTCTTGCTGAAATGGTTAGTAAGTTTGCAGCCCAATAAGATAGCATAAGCACTGAAGGACCTCCAGATATCACTGCTCCTGATACTTTATGTAATTTTCTTCTCTGAAAGGGACAATTTATGAGTTCACATTCTTTGAACAGCAACAACAACAACAACAACAAAAAACATGTCTGGATCCGTGGTAGGGAAAAGAGCAACAAGTTCAAATAAATTCAAATAATTTAATCTTGTTTTGACAGCTATCTGTATCAGCAGCTGAAAGTTTAAACAGCAGCTTTAAATATTAAAAATTTAAACAACTATTAAATTATCAAATATTTAATATTAAAGTAAATATTAAAACAGGTAGGTTTTAATATTTGGTTTAGAAAAGTCTCTATAAGCCAGCAAATTCCAAAAGCACTGCAAGTCATAGCCGGGCAGTCGTAGCCGGGCAGTCGTAGCCGGGCAGTCGTAGCTGGGCAGTTGTAGCTGGGAAGTCGTAGGGCTCTGAAGATAATCTACTCTACCTTGATTTCTCTTTCTTTTTTTTCAGACAGAATCTTAAATAGCCCAGGCTAGCCTCAACTTACTATGTAGGTGAACCTTGCACTCTTCCACACCTGGCTTCACCTCAGGGGCTATCTAACCCATTACCAAGAAAGCCTACTTTACTTGGCAGTCTAGTTTTTTAAGGGCTTTCACCTGAAAATAGTGTGCTTCACTTTTAATCATATATGACATCACCGCCCTTATTAGCTTGCTGCCAGGAAGCAATTTAATATCAAAAAAGAGAATCCTAAAACCAAATACCTTTCTGTAATTGTGTTGGTTTGTTTGTTTTGTTTTTTTTTTTTTTTTTTTTTTGAATGACACCTCAAATCTATCTTTACGATGAGATCGGAGAAGGTGCTTGCTAAGCATTCATTTTCCTCTAAAAACTATTTTGCACAGCAGCAATATACTTACACTTACCCAAGTTCTGCTTGGTCTGGCGTCACAGCCCCACCCCTGCCCCAGGGCTTCTGCACTGGGCACACAGGCTACCTCACTGCTTCAGAGCCTTTGGCATTTCCATAGCGCAGAGTTTACCAGGGAATCGTGAGAACACGCTTGATCGTTTCCCTTGGGACAGACCAGCTCTATCATGGTCTCCTTACAGTTTGAGTGAAAACAACCAAGTAGCAAGTCTTGTTCTATATGAATGTTCTTTGTTCCATTAAGCTGTTATTTTTAAAACTCAAAAGAACATAAAGTCCGCTTGTAAGTCTGAGCTGGTCAGGTGAATTAAATTTACAATCCATATCAGTCAGATATTTATCAAAAAGTATCTTCTTAGAAGTCTTGATGTTAGATTTGATTTTGTATGAATGTTATAAGATTTTACTGCCTAGAGACATTCACTTCGGGATTGTTTTTCAAGATTAACACCCCAGCTTTGCAAAACTGTGGGGTTTTGCAAAGGTGAAGCAGTTTATAAACACATAAACGCACACATAGTAACGCTTTGGCAGTGATCTCAAGTATGGTTCTTCTAGATAGTATGGTTTGCTGCTATTGTCTTAGTGCACGAACACGAGTGCCCCCGCAACAGTGATACAACCTAATGCTGAGGTTTGGGGAAGCATAGCCCTACTGATGGCACGTGAGTATAGTCTGGTAGGAACTTCTAACGCCGGCAGTGGAGAGATTATACGAACATGAGTATAAACTGAAGTGTCAGGTTATAGCAACATCATTTAAGTTTGGGCTCCCTCACCCCTTCCCTCCTCTCTTCCCTCCCTCACCCTTGTATGACATTGGGGATGAAAGTCTGGCCTAAGATGTGCTTGGGAAAGCATTCCATCACTGAGCTATGAATTAAAACTTAGTAGGATGTTAATAGTTCTGCAGGTTTTTGTAAACCTAGATATCTGTGTGTGTGAGTGAGACTGTCATGTCAGCAAATCGTGACCAACTTAACTCGGGATAACGAAGCAGGGAAGCCTGGCCCCTTCCCATCAGAGCTCCCTTCCACCGCATGTGCTATTGCTATTCCTTTTGAATGATGAGTGTGAATCACTTTAATGGCTCTCGATCATAACTAAGATGACCTGGGCTTGCTTTCTGTCCCCAATAATAATTAGGCTTCCTATAATTGCCACTATCATCCTCTCTCCTCAGTAGAACAGTGACTGGGCCAGTTCCACAAAGGTCTACTCTCTCCTCCCTCTCATCCACATTCTCTTCTTTTGCAGATTGGATTTGAGGCCCCTTCTCCCCAGGGACAGGCTGCAGACTTGGGGAGTGGGGGTGGGACTGATTCCGAGCCAGCTCGCCACGTCTTCTCCTTCTCCTGGTTGAATTCCCTGAATGAATGATATTTGTTCTCGTTGCTGCCCCCTGTCGGCCTGGCTCAGAAGCACATAGGCAGCAGGAAACCTGGGTGGAAATTCACCATGATTCATATGAAGGGGACCTCTGGACCGGATATTTGAAAAATAAAACAAAACGAAAAACAACACCACCCTTTAAGTACAGATGGCTTATCTCACTCATTGAGAAAATGATTATGTTCAGAACAAAATTACAGAAAATACTCTTACGAAGAAACTTGATCTTCTGCAAATCTTTTATTGTGTGAGAAACATTCTGAAGGTTGTATAGGTGTGGTAGATGTGTGTGCATCATCTGTAAGTGCCAAGTGATAAGGAAGTGGCAGAACACTCTCCCCTCTCCGGGCTTCTTGCTCTTCTAGGACCCTTGTGACTTTTACTTTTCTCCTTGTCATTGCTGGTGGTAGGTGACGTTCAGGGTCAGTTCAGAACTGTCTGATGTGTCAAAATACGGAGATTGGTCACTGACCAAAGCTATGTGGGGCTATAGAGGTTCCTATTTTCTACAGATGTCACAGGATGTGCAGCCAGAAGTTTTCTTTACGTGTGGCCACACTTCCATAGTCCAGAAGGCCAAAAGTCTAGGGCAACTCTTTTGACATTTTTCTAATCTTATTTACATATCTCATAATCTTATATCCACATATCAGGCATTTTAACTGAAGACTTTCTGAGAGTAACTGTCTACTTTCTTACGTGTCTGCCATAGCAGCAATTTGATAATCTGTGGAACAACTGCATGTATTTAAATATGCACACAATTCTCCCCCTGTGCCTGCTCGCTCGCTGGTACTCACTCTCTCTCCCCCTCTCTCTCTCTTTGTCTCTCTCTCTCTCTCTCTCTAGCTCCCTCCCTCCCTCCATGCCTTCATCACATAAGTGTAACTTTACTTTAAATGAACTCTTAAATAAATGTTTTTAAGAACTTCAGCCTCCTAGCAATTTATTCAGTGATTCGTGTTTTATTATTAAGCCATTAATCAAGCATATTTCAGGGGCCTCAAGAGAACTGCCATCTTCATATATACAAGTTAATTTTAAAGTATTAATTATGGAACTAAAGAGTTTAGAGTGGTAACTAAACTACTAAAGCAAATGTATTGTCCAACTAATTAGAAGTGCTGTTTCATTTTAGAAGCAAATAGCAGTCTTACAAGTTGTAGTTTTTAAGACTGGGATAGAGAGAAATGTGAAAGGTATTTGTGTAGCTATTAAAGTCAAAATGTTCTTTTTTAAAGACAGTGTAAGCTCTGTGACAATGTTCAAGTGCCCTTTTAATGCAAACTTGTTTATTTACTTGAAATGTTTGCATTATTAAGTTTCTCCTATCTAAGACTGATGAGTAGTACGGTGGGTACAAAATACAAGCACTTGCCTGTGGGCCTGGAGAAGCAAGGTCAGCTCCTGGGACTCACATGGTAGGAGGAAACTGACCTTCACCAGCTGTCCTCTGACCTCCACCCATGTCCCATGATGCCCACACTTCCCTGGTCCTCAGCTAGTTAGGCTTGCCTACTATTTCCACTGTGACTGATCTTCCAGGTGTAAAGTTATCAAGTTTTAGAGGGGTCTAAAATTATTTAATTTAATCTCAGAAGGGAAATCTGAGGTACAAAGGAAATCCCAGGACAAATTACAGGGCCAGTGTAAGCTATGTGACAATGTTCACGTCTTTAAGAGAAAATAAAATGTAGGAAGGTTTTTTTTGGGGGGGAGGGGGAGTTGTTTGTTGTATTGCTTTTCTTTTCTTGTGCTGGGGCTATTTCTGTATGCACACTGAAGATGAAAAATAAAACCACAACAACCTTTGCAGATTTTATTAAAAATATATTCAACGTTCTCTTACACAACCAAATTGACCAAGGATCAGAAAGATGTTTTATTATTGAAACATTTACAAGAAAAAGTTGATTCAAAGAGCTTACACATTTTGTCCTAGCCACCCCTCAAGAATGAATGAATTCTCTTTCACTGTAGCTCCAAATAAAAACAACTGGGTGACTCCAATCTGCTTTTTAAAAGGTTTCCTCCTTGGGCCCACATTTTCTTTAAGATACCGCTATAAAGACACTTATTTGCACATAGAAATGAAGCATGGGCAATACAAATAACGCTGTCTTGTTACTACACAGAAATACACTTTGTGCATGCTAATTAAGGGGTATATAGGCTCTCTCCCTGTACATCTTCTATGCTTCAAGCTATATAAAAATAAACAAATGATATCAGAGCTGCAATATGGTACAGAATATTGTGTTTTAAATTTTTTATTTTGACTTGTGTGCTAAATGCAGAATCGTTTTGGCCAAGCGCAATATTTCATTTCCCGATAATCTCCATCAGTTTCCTGTTGCTGTGAGCTTGCTGAGCTAACTGCTCTGCCCTGGCCATTTCCAAGACTTCCCGCAGAAGGTGGAAGGTGAGATCCAGAGAGATGGGCGGCTCCTCGGACCGCCTCTCCCTCTCCTGCGCCCCCTGGTGGCCGCCGAGGGCATCGCCGGCGCCGCGTTCCGCCTGCTCCGCGCGGCTGTCGAGCGAGCGCTGAGGCATCTGCAGCTGCTTCAGCAACACGCGGAAAAAGTTAGCTGCAGCCGCCGGGTCGTGCGAGGGGAGGCTGCCGCGACCCGCGGTCAGGGGCATGGAGTTGGGGGACAGCCGAGCAGCGGGACTTCTGTTGAGGTTCCCCAGGCGGAGGAAGTATTCTTCACCCATGCGGATCAGAACCGGCTGAGGTTGCTGGGGTGGCTCCGGCTGCAAGAAATTCAAGGGCTGCGGGGCCCGCGGCGTTCCGGGGACGGATCCCCTGCTCAGCAGGGCCCTGCAAGGCAGGCAGGGCGACAGAGCCAGCAGCAGCATGCCCGCGGACACCAGCAGCCGCAGCCGCATGTTAGGGGCGCGCTCTGCAGCACCGAGGTTGAGGTCGGGGGAGAGAGAAGGTGGGGAAGAGAGGTAAGATCGGTTAGAGTTTAACTCAGCTGGAAGGTGCAACGCGGCTTCCATTCGGACACCCACAGATAAGGCAGGCTCTCGGTTTCTGTGACACTGTCCGCGGTGCTGAAACTATGGACCTGCAAAGCTCAACTGGTGCGAGCCCGCAGGTGACCCTAGGTCTCTTTGGAGACCTAGAAGGGACACCCACTGGCTCCTCGTCCTAAGAATCTCCCAAACGTCTTCCCCAAACCGACTTCCCTGAGCCCGGACAAGTGCCACAGGTTTAAGCTGTCGCCCACCCTAATCGCCCCCTTTTGGACATCCTTTTCTTCCAAATTGAGAACTACCCCCTCCCTTTCCTCTCTCTCCATCCCTGTCCTTACTCTCTTTCCTTGGGGACATGGGATGCAATAGGGGAGACATTCTTTACACAGACTATGAGCAGTGAGAGGCAGATTGGATTGAGTGGCTAAAGAGGAGCAGCCGCAGCCGCCGTCTAACTTCGCTTTCTCACATCGCCACTGTCATCGGAATTTTAAGGCAGTTAGCGACACACACACATGCATAGGCACAGGCATTCCAGCACACGGGCAGCTGGCTCCAGGGCTCACTGCAGCAGCTCAGAAAGTTGGTGGCGCCCGTCTAGGCGTTGCCTACCTTCTCCCTTGGCAGGTGAGCCCGCACGGCTGCCTCTGCAGAGGGACCTCTCCCAGGGTGCCTCCTGCAGATTTTCTTCCTCTTCTCCTTTCTCTTCTCCTTTTCTTTTGCCTTTTCCTTTTCTCTTCAGTCTCTCAACGTACTTGGGCTCTGAGTTTCTCCTTACCAGAGCCTGGAGTGAGATTTTATAATGTCGACCCTCTTCACAAAGCACGCAGCATTTGCCTAATAAGCTGACGCTCTCTTGACAGCTCGATTGCGTGCTGCCTCTGCTCCTGCATAAATAATAGGGCCCTGCCAAGGAGCGAGGGACAGAGTTCTGCTATTTCAACACTGAATCTCACATCCAATTATATCAACAGATATTTATCGCCTTCTTGGTGACGTCAACGAGCCCTAAAATGGAAGGGCTTCTTATGACTTGTCCATTGACAAAAATTCTTGAATGAGATTATCCAAGTGTGGGAAACATACTGACCTCTTACTATGATAGGCCAGATCCAGGACTAGAAAAGAGACAGAGAGTGGGAGGGGAGAGAAGAAGAGGTGGGGAGTGCAGAGCTGCCAAGAAGGTAGCCACCATTAAGGGGGTGGATCTGGACATTTCCTGGTGCCTCACCACCCCCATTTAACTTTTCTGTCAGGTTGTCCTCTCAGGAAACATCTCAGTAACTGAGATATGTCTTTACTATGGCCTGCTGTCTTTCTGCTGGAGGAGAATGGAGAACAGCCGAGTCTTAGCTTTTATCCACTTAGCCCTTCCAAGAGCATATATAGGAATTATGGGTCTGAAGACAAGGCCAGTAAGTTTTTGAAATCAGCTTAGCGTTTCTCTTCATGAGAAAAGAGCTATTCTAATCATGAAGGCCGTAAACAATGTCTCTTGACAACAGCCTCACGTTCAAGCAAATCTCAGGCCTCCTACGGTTCCCTTAGAATCTAAAGTCAATCAGGACTTTTCTGTTTCCCTAAGAAGACCACGGCGAACTGTGTACGTTAAACAATCTGTTCTGGATCTACACTGAAAACCCAAGGAGGGAGGCATTGCTCTCTTGTGTTGAAAAAACTTAAGCTGTTTGATAACCTGAAAAAAAAAAATCAGTTATTGAGTCTGCAAATGAGAATCGTTCATTTCACTTCCATGTACTGTGAAATCGTGATAGTATGTATAGCAAGGCACTCAAGTTATTTATTATGTGTTCTGTTCCTTTCTCCAACTTCAAGTGTGCGCCACGAGTGTCTTTCGTAATTGCTCTCTGACACTGCTATAGAACACAATGCCATGTCTACAAATCTGCTCTCAGATTTTGAGTTAAACGGCTATTGCGTCTAAGTGGAATGCAGCTACCTTTAATCCTGCAATTCAAGATGCTGTTACAGACTTTAGTGTCTGGGATTCACTTCAGCTGCTTCAGAGCCACCACTACTGTTTATCCAAAATTTCCTGTTCCCTGTTTCTAGTTATGTCTGCCATTTTCTCTGTCACTAATGCAATGCAGATTTCAACCTCTGTTTGGGGTCTGTACTAATCGACAACTCTTCTAGAAACAAGAGGCAGGTGGGGGAAGCACTGGGGGTTTGCAGAAAAGTCAGCTCATAGATGGATGGTGCACTGTGGGATGCACGTCTGATAGAAGAGAACACAAGAAGAATTCTGTCCACTGGGAAAATGTGATTTGTTAATAAATAATGATTAAATCGTGCTTTGGAGGAAAACTGGGTTTACATTGATAAGGAGGCCTGTGGAACCTTCATTTATTGTTTCTGTGGGCATTTTAGAAGTTAAGATTCATCTCAGTGTTTGGGTTTTTTGTTTGTTGGTCTCTGTTTTGTTTTAACTTTCATTCCTGACTCTTTCTCTGCCCATTCAATAAAGTTCAGCTTAAATGTCAGTCTGGAGAGGGAAAGGAAGTGAATGAGTCCTGAAGAGGAACTGAGAGAAATGCCTATGAGCTTTCTAGGAGAAGTCAGGGAGGTCCCTTGGGGGAAGAAGTAGCACATATGGGACTCCTGCTTACCTCCTGACCCTTGAGGTCCCCCCCCATGGGACCATCTGGCCCCACTTTTGCCGTTGAGCCTTTGCCATGGGGCCTCCCTGGAATGTCAACTGTGAAGGACCATAACTTACTGAAGTAAATCACCGAGTGCTCATGGTAGAAATGTTCACTTGGTTTAAATGGAAACCAGAGGCAATCTGAAGTCACCCAGCTACTGATAAAGTCAGAACAAGAGCCCAGGTCTTTACTACTGGCCTTACCATTTACACAGCATTACAATATCCTCTGTGCTTCCCTTCCCAGTAGAGGGACTCGAATGACAGAGATGAGTGGAATTTAGATGGAGCAACACACATATCAGTTCCTGAAGTGCCTTTTCTTGGATTTTCCTCTTATTCCGAAGGCATGAGACTACAGAAATTCCTTGTGCAGTGCCCCTCGGCTTTAAATGTCTGTGTGTGCACACTGCAATTTTCATGTTAGCTGAATCTCGTGACTATGATGTGAGGTTTTTAAGTGCACTGATGCACCTAAAAATGAAAATGCAAAAATAAAAATTCACACAAAAATAAAAGCATTAATTTTATCTCTTTATAGAATATAGAGAGTAGGGAGGATTCTTGAAATTATGATATAGATGTGTGATTGCAGATGTAACAATGTAGATATGGCCTACACAAGACACTAATAATCTCTATTATAAGACTCACACCGAGAGATACCACCTTACTTACCGAAAGGTGGCATAAAAGGACCAACACAAATGCTTTCAGATCCTAGAAACACTGTTCAAGAAATATGGGCACAAAGTAGTGATTAATTCCTGTTCAAAATACTTTGTCAAGAGCAATGTAACATAGGAGTGAGTAAATAATGTAGAGCATGGATAAATTAAATAAAAGAGAAACAATAGACTTGGGTATGGGACTCAGAGACAGAGCACCTGCCCTGGGTTCAGGCTGTAGTATTATAGACACACACACACACACACACACACACACACACACACACACACAGAGAGAGAGAGAGAGAGAGAGAGAGAGAGAGAGAGAGAGACAGAGAGACAGAGAGACAGAGAGACAGAGAGACAGAGACAGAGAAACAGAGACACAGAGAGAGAGACAGAGAGAGAAAGAGAGAGAGACAGAGAGAGAAGAGAGAGAGACAGAGACACAGAGACACAGAGAGAGACAGAGAGAAAGAGAGAGAGACAGAGAGAGAAGAGAGAGAGACAGAGACACAGAGACACAGAGAGAGACAGAGAGAGAGACAGAGAGACAGAGAGAGAAAGAGAGACAGAGAAAGAAGAGAGAGAGACAGAGACACAGAGACACAGAGAGAGACAGAGAG
>JADRCD010221467.1:0-13469 GCA_019843815.1 Montemys delectorum | reverse complement strand
AGAGAGAGAGAGAGAGAGAGAGAGAGAGAGAGAGAGAGAGAGAGATACAGATATAAAAACAAAGACACAAAGAGACAGAGAGCAGGTAACCCCTCAGCGTCTGCAACTCTGCACTTTTATACACTTCTATTGACAAAATCCAGGCAAGCAAATACACTCCCCAAGTTTGCTAACTGAAAGAGTTGCAATTAATCTGTCATCTTTACTCACAGTCAGGTTACTTAATCATTGTGGTCACTGCACTTTAAGTAAATCTGATAGCCATCTTCATAAGATGATAAAGGATTTCAAAAACATAAATATCTCACTGTTTCCCTGGGAGTACTATTGTAACTCTTAGCATTCTCTTATGGTGTCAAAGCCATACATCCTCTTTATAGAGAACATGGAAGGCTCTGAAAAACACAATGGAGCAGGTAAGCCAGCTGTGGAGGCACACATCTCTAGTCCCAGCTAGCTGTGGAGGCACACATCTCTAGTCCCAGCCAGCTGGGACCAGAACCTTCAGTGGGCAGCAGGAATGCAGGCTGGAAATCGGCCTGGCATTTATAGTAAGACTTGGCCAAACAGCAGTAGCAAAACACTGTACAAAACTCTTCTGAATGTCAAAGCTAATCACATTTACCACTTGTTACCTGTCCCCAAGGGTTTGTGATGAGATCCGACATTCTTCTTAATTGGACTCATACTGTGGTCTTAATTGTGATCTCTACTTTAAAATAAAACCTACGTTTTAAAATCTCAATGTAAAGGAAAAAAGGGAGGGAATTATTTTAAATATTCTTACCACAGGAAATGGTATGCAAGGTGGCATGCAGGTTAGTTAGCTCCACCTAGCTGTTCTATCGTGTACACATATATCAAAATATGTTGTATGCTGGGTGTACATGTGATTTTTATTGGCAATGCACATTAATTATTTGATTAACAAGTGTTCTGTTGTGGGACTTTTTCTCAGATTAAGTTTAGGACCTGTATGTTTATGTTCTGCTACAATCATGGATGCCTTTCAGCATAAATCTCACGTTTCACTAGTCACTGTCATAGCATAGACCGTCCACTGTGTGACAGGGTGTGGGTTTTCTGCATAAGTTCCTTCTCAAAGCACAATGGATACTCCTTGGCCTGTTAAATAAATTCAGAGGCTACTCCCTTGTCTACTGAATCCATTCAATGGATACTTTCTAGCCTATTGAAAGAATGTAGTGGACACTCTTCTGTTTAATGAATACAGTGGAAACTTTGTACCCTGTTGAATAAATGCAGTGGATATTCCCAAGCCTGTTGAATATGCACAGTGGCTACTCCCCAGACGTTTGAATAAATGTAGTAGACACTCCTTAGCCTGTTGGATGAATACAGCTCATATTTCTTGCCTGTTAAATTAATGCAGTGGTCACTCCATAAGCTAAGTAAGTGTAGTGGATACTCCATAGTCCACTGAATTCAGAAAATTCATCTAGAAGTATATCATCCTAAAATAACTAAATAGCACAACTGTATTCTATTATTTCCTGTTGTGGTAGGCCAGTTAATCCTGCTCAAATTGCCCCGCCTTGTTCCTCTCTACCCACCCCAATGTTTTGGGTTCCTGAATGAAAGATACACGCAGCCTTTTGTTTTAATGTGCCTTAAACAGCTCAGTGGCTGGGCACTTCCAAACCTCCATGCAGCTAGCACACTCTCCCCTCTGATATTCCTGAATTATTATTTACTAAAACCTATATTCCATCTGGGCTGCCCCATACCCAGGCCTGCAGCCCTCCTGGGCCAGGATACCTGACTCTTACATATTGACAGTACTCTCTGTCTACACTTTTCAGGCCTGGTCTTTCTCCTTTCCCTCTCTCTCCTCCTTCCTCTCTCAGTCCCCTTGCCAGCGAATCCTAAAGTCCGGCCTCTGTCTCCCTCCTTGCCCAGCCATTGGCCCCCAGCAACTTTATTTACCAATCAGAACCAACTGAGAGTAGGGACCCTCAGGGACTTATCTGCGGATTCTCATGCAATTTTCGGAACCCAATTAACATAATACAAGTGTTAGAACAAATCAACAACAATTTCCCCCAACCCCTTGAAAATATGACACAAGCATTTGCCTTTGACCTAATTTTACTGAATTACCTTCAAAACGGCTATTTCTCAAAAATCAGTTCATTCTGAGATCCTGGGCATTAGAATTTTAACATGTGAATGCGAATGCAGGGAAGGCACAGCTCAGCTCCTAACAACAGATTTTATAAAACCGTACTGTTGCGTTTTGGAATAATAGGCAGACCGACATCTGGATGAGAGACTTTGGATCTTGCATCCCTAGAATTTCAAGTGTCTGCCCTTGGTCTTGCCCTGTTTCAGCTGAGCGCCTTCACTCTTGCCTGACTGCCATCACCTTTCTTCTGGACTTACTTCATCTTCTCTAGCCTGTGGCCCCCAAACTGTTTCTTCATTTTGCTTCCTTAGACACTAATTCTTTTTCCTCTGATATTATTTCAGATGTCAAGCTCTCTCACACACATACGGTTCTTTTTCTATTCTCTGTCTTACTAGGGATTATACCTCACCAGGATAATACTGCCATTTTAGTGGGCTCAAATAGAAGATATAAATGTAAGTGCATTCCAAGTGCAGTGTAGAGAGCAGACTGGAGGAGCAGAGAGCAATGATTCACACACACACACACACACACACACACACACACACACACACACACACTGAAAGACCCCCAGAGTAGGGGAGACCCTCACTCATGTCTTGGGATGACACGACCACCCAATAACTCACGAGAGACCGATCTTGCTGCAATCACACGAGGTTTATTCAGGGGAAGCCAGATCTGGGGTCGAACTCGTAGCTTAACAGGCCAGTGGAGTTCGACCACGAGCACGAGGAGTAAGGGGTATTTAAAGGGAAAAACCACAAACTAGGGGGGTGAGGGGGTTACCAAGGAAACATAACAAGAGAACAGTGGAAAATTCTAAAGAGACCCAGCCTCCAATTGAGTCAGGGTCATAAGGAAAACATCCTACACACTCATTATGCGCAAGAATGTGGTTTGGTCTATACTATTCACTTTATGGCTGACCATTCCCTAGAACCATCCGGATGGCTGGCTCATATCCTGCCTTTTTGTTCTTGGACCTAGCTGGGGGGTGGGGGGGCTTTGCAGCCAACAGGTTCCTGGAACTGACCAGCCCACATTCCTGGCTCCTTACTTTCTATGCCCTTTTAAGTAAAGGTTATACAGTATACGTATCTCCACTAACATGCTTTCTCTAAATTTCTAAATCTCCCAGTCTTTCAACACTTATTAGAATTGCTCACCTACAGAGTAGATATCACATACATAATGGTGATTGGAGCAGCAGCAGCAGCAGCAGCAGAAAGCAAAAAGAGGATCCAGGGAGCCCGGGACCCTTCACCCGTGGACATCCTGTGAGGACAGGGCTTCATCTTGCTTCCCACTAGTCAGTTATCCTTTCAGATGCAGGAATCATTCCTGGATGCCTTGTCTTCTGTGCCCAGAAAAAGGCAAGACATTGTCACCTCTTTTCCCAGAAGTTAGGAAGTAACTGTGCCTGGTGAGATGACTCAGAACATCAGGAAAGGGACATGTCCAGTTCTCTGACAAGCCCCAGCCCTCTGGTCATGATAGACACGACTGACCTTTCTATTTATACATCATAATACATCGCATTTTCTGCTTCCTTCTCATGAAAGAAAAAAAAAAAAGAGTATGAGCCTCTCTTGGTCAGGTGATAGCGCTGCAAGGTCTCTGGGCCTGGCTCTCAGGGGAAGTGACCTAGACAGAACTGGCTACAGCAAGAAAACACTGTTTTGGTTTTTTGGAAATGTGGTTACTCAAGGGGCAATGAGCGATGGGGCAGTCACCGTTCAGGAGCTGTATTCAAAGATGTTTTTCCTAGATCTCTGTTCATGATGGTTGTGAGCTTTACAACCGCCTATTTCTCTTCTCCAAGGCTTCTTTGATCCATAGGCAGAAGATGGGGTATTAGCTTCCATCACAAAAGCGACAGTTATGCTGTCATATGGGCATTCCTTTGTCTCGGAGTTTGATTGTGAACCTGGCTCCTCCTCCTTCATCGATGAAGACTTAATGCAGAACTTATGCCTACTGAGTATTGGCTATCGGAGGCTCACTGTGTGTCCTGTTTGGCAGAAAGGCCACATCAATTCTAGTTGGCCCTCTATTTCTGATAGCCAGTGAATACTTGGAAGGGGCTTGTGGGGAAACTTGCATCTGGCATAAGGATTGTTTGATTTGCCACATTTGCTCTCCTTCTTTTGCATACATCTTAGGAGTAATCTAAGCAATAATATCTCTAGGATAATAGAAAAAGACTTAATGGCCTCAAACAGAAGTGAGACTTAATAGCCTTATTCATAGGAAGTTAAATATAGAGATGTCTTTGAGTCGCACCTAATTTCCTAACTTGTTGTCTTTGTACTTTAATTCTTAATAGCTCTAAAATTCTGTCATGTGCTAATGCTATCTTAGCTTCCCAGGAACAACAGTGATTGCAAAGAAGGGATGTTTTTATTTGAACGGAGAGGTATGATTCCATAACTGCATAGGTTTCCTCTGTAAAAAGTGTTGCTCAGCCTTTGAAGAAGTGCATGATGTAATAAACTTTTTGTTTGTAGGATTTCCAGATTTCTAGGTCAAAGTCTTATTCCCACTCTGATGAGATTTGAAGGTGAGACCTTTGTGAGATAAGTAGAATATGAATGTAGAGACACCCTGAGTGAGCTTAGCACTCTTAGAAAGACACCTCTCTCTCATAAAAGATGGTCTCTCTTACCTTCCAACACTTTATCATCAGAAAGCAAGATGGCCCACAGCAGACACTGTATCTACCAGAACCTGGCCTTGGACTTCCTGACCTCCAGAACAGTGAAAAATCAGGGTTTTTTTTTTTTTTTTCTCATTGTTTAAGCTACTTAGTCCATGGATCACACTAAAATAAATGACATTTTTATGGAAGTTGTCATAGTAACTTTTCTTAAGTATTTTAAGAACAAAATTCTTCAAATAGGTTTGCTAACATCCCTGGTGGGATGTTGACCTTTGAAATGTCACTTGCTAACTGATACACTGTACAACTGACTTTGTTTCTTCCTAGGTGGGTAACCTGGACCAAATTGAAACCTGCATCTCCTCTCTCCAACATGGAGAACTCTCCTGTGTAAAGGACTAGACTAAGAGCCAGGAATAAAACCATGAACAAACATGAGCTATAGATGAGCATTAGGTGAACAAGCATGAGCTATGGGTGAGCATTAGTGTTCGGGGTCTTATGAAATCTTAAGCAATCGACTTAGCATCCCCTAGAACCTTATCAAGAATCCTCTACAGGGATTTTCCAGGGCCGAGGAGCTGCTCAAAGCCAGACGTGGGCCTTTCTGCTAAGAAATTTGGGGCACTGCAGCTCCCTCCTTTTGGGCCAAGAAAAGTACAATAATAGCTTCCTTTGTTTGTGCTTCTTCCAGAAGCTTTGCTTTCTTTCGTGCCTCTCTCTAATCCTTTATCCCTGAACCCTGCTGGGAAGTAGAAATTATTATCCACATTATAGAGATGAATAAGCAGAGGGCCAGAATGGGTAGGTTGGTTCACATCTTCCAGCAGGTATGCAGAAGGAGCTAGAACTCTCTTATCTCCCCCTCTCCTTATCACTCAGGCCTCCCGGGGGCCGTCCCGTGGTTTAGAACGAACAGACCCAGTAGATGTGTCAGGCTTTCAGGATGTCTCTTTCCTCATCAGGAACCACAAGGTGTGATGATGAAAAAGGTCACACCATTTGTGCTTGTCCTACAAGAGAAGACTCCAGCCGCAGGCTTAGCAAAGAATGCTAATCATTCTGCCGCTTACCACCACATTCCTTCTTTAATTTAAATTCTCCTCCTCTTATGTACAAACCATGCCCAGCATCCCATTCGGTCCAGTAACCACCGGAAGAGACAGTGGTTACAAGACACTAAAAAATGTGCCTTAAAGGGACCCTTAGAACAGGTTCTAAAAGATTTTCAAAAGATTTTGCCATGCCTCATTCTGTCATAGGAATATGTTGTTGTTTGTGCCTCACACTGGTTTCTAAATTAATATTTTCTGTATAGCAAGCTGATAATTAGTGTGTACCTTCGCTAAAATTTCAAATCAACTATTTGAAATGGAAAGGAAGCAGAAAGCAACTTGTAAATTCTGTGCATAATGAAGTAAAGAACAAGCGTGCAAAAAGACGCCAGATGATTACTCGGCATAGTGTGATTCTTTTTCCTTAGCAGACAAAGCCGAGGGAGCTGATTAGTGCTCAGCCTTGGCTGAAAGGCTGGCTTCTCTTTCTTTTCTCTGTTTTTTTGGTTAGGGACTTTGCAGCCATGTTGCAAGTCACAACGTTTTGCAAAGTTTTTGTTGTTGTTTTTCTCCAGGTAATTCTGCTAATTCTCCAAGTAACTGACTCTCTTTAGGAAGTATTCTTCAGCTGTTACATAGATGCCCAAGAGAAGAATACCCTACATCAGGCTCTGACCACTGGACTGCAACAGACAGAGAGTACCAGGAGCCAAATATTTAGTATGCTCCAGTCCGAACAAGAATCTCTACTACTCTTGAGACGCCCACTGCTCATGGAGGAAGACAGGATAGAAAAGAACATTTGTGATACACGATCTATGTATGGATGTAAGGCAGGGACATCTCCAAAAAACACAGGGAGGCCAGGAATTTCCTTAGTAAGATAAGCTCAGGAACTTTAGGAAGGGAGGGGCTAATTAGCATTCCTCCAGATCACAGGGTGAGAAACTACCTGTGGGTGGGGGCGCATTCTGCAGGGTGGACCTTCGCCCACCTTCAGACTGGGGAAGTCCTTGCCACCTCATTCCCTAAAGACCGATCAGTTTAAAAAGTCACACTGCTCTACCAATCACACTGTGTCTAGTGGTTACTGCCCTGAAAATTGTATAAAAAAAAGCTCATTGTGAAAGGAGAAATTAAGTTTGAAGCTTGTGAATGATCACAGGCTGGAGAAAAACTCAGTGGGCCAAGTCTGTGAATGTCCAAACAAGCTTGAATAAAAGCAAGCAAGCTGTTAGACATCCCAAGGACATGTCCGGGGCCCAGACATACAAGGACGTGCCTGGGAAATGGGCCATCTGGTCTTAGATATAGTTTAAGGTCAGCCAGAACCCCCCCTTAGGAATTTTCCACTCTGATCTGCATGTACTATAGGTGATGTTTGAACTAACCAATCATGTATAGCTATGCCAATTCCTTTGTTCCCCTAGACTCTTTAACCTATATAAACCCCTAACTCCTGGGCCTCAGGGTTGATCCCTCTGTCTCCTGCATGAGATATGTGTTGACCCGGAGCTCCGATATTAAACTACCTTGTGTGTTTACATCAAGACGGTCTCTCGCATTTCTTTGGGTACACGTTCTCCCGGGACTTGAGCAGAAGTCTCCTTATGGGGGTCTTTCAATTGAACAAGCTGTGCGGGGTCGCCTCCTTTCCTGAGGGTCATGGGATGGCCTCGGTGCACTGAAATAAAAATCCTCATGTTCTTTGCATCCATTAGGCTCCATGTGACTCACTCAGGGGGTCTCCGGTAAGCTAAGGCTCGTTAGTGTCTTACATGGACAAAGAGGAGGATCTCTGCCATGGGAGGACGCAGGTAAGGGTGCGAAAAGATCTCTTTGGAGCAAGAGAAGGTGATAGCCAAGATGAATTAAGAACAAGGAAAAAGACAAGCACTAAAAGTGTGTGTGTGTGTGTGTGGGGGGGGGTCTTCCAGAGACGCAGCCTCCGATTGGTTGATGCAAGACTAAGGGAAATCAGCCACGGTTTCAGGAAGTGCGCAGTTTCCTGCAGCACCTGAAGATGTGAAGAGTTCAGAAGAGGATAACCTGAGCGGTAAACTGTGAACCGTCATCAAAGGCCACTCTAACCGGCCTGGCCAGTGAGGATTTTAAGTGGGAATCGCTGATTCTGAATTCAGAAAGTATACTCAAGCTGACTGGACTAGGTGATGGATGGCAGGTAGAGTGGTGACGGTAATCAACATGCCTTGTGCTGAGTGCAGGAGGCACAAGGCTGAAGACTCAAGGACAAGCAGCGCTCTGGGGAAATCTTCAAGTGGATTCAGGCAACCTCGAAGCAACCAAGGAGCTTGCGAACCTGTCAATCAAAAGGTTGTGATCTGCCTCCCTAGATCCAAATCCCAGCTGTGAGTCATTATGGATCTAACTCAGCAAGCCAAGTAACACTCTGCATGTTGGTTTATTCATAAAAGAAAAGATAGGATCCTCTTTTGAGTTATTCCTTCGAGGATTAAATGAGTTGTTGCATACCTTTGGAACATGCCAAGACCTTTGAAGTGGTTATTTCTCATTCATTGTATGAACTATGATATGGGTAGCACACAGGAGTTAGAACTTGGTGGGGCAGGGTAAGATGTCCAAAGGAATCTCTTTGTTTTGCCTCAGGCAGTGAGGCAGATGGCAAGCCCAGGAGGGAACAGTGAACAAGGAAGGTAAGATTTATTTGGGAGGTATTGAGAGTGGAAAGCCTAAGGAACATTGTGATAGAAATATCCTGCTTGCCACCGTCACACTCTTGACTGGGGAAGGCATTGTAAAAGGCAGAAATGGCCATAGAAAGTTTGAGAAAAAGCCTAGATTTAATGGGTGGCTGAATGAAGAGGGGTCAGCCCTCCGGGGACTGAGCTGGGATAGCTGGAGATAGCTGGGGAAACAAGAAAGAACAGAATGACTCCATGGGAGAGTACTCAGGAATGAGAAAGAAAGGATGACAGCCACCGGGCTTGGCAATACACCAGTGTTTGGTGACTGAACTACCACAGTATGGAGCACAGCAAAGGTAAAACTTAGTTCACAGGGCAACTTTGATGTAGGAGTTGGGAAAACAGGATTTGGAGAACTAAACGAGAAAGAATAGAGAAAGTACGGTGAATGTAGTTGCAGAAATAACTCCCTCCCTGGGGAGCCAGGAAGCAAAGGAGAGGGGCTCCATCTCTGAGTGCTCGGTGCCTCTCACCTCATCCTGATACCTGCAGCTCAGAGAAAGGGCTCTCAAGAGCTGAAGAGTCCAGGAGGGAAAGTGCTTCCGTGGAGCTTCTGCTGCCCTAGAAGCCAGGAAGAGGAGCTCCAAAGAACAAGGTTGAACCTCTGTGAGAACCCGAGGGCAGTACGGGGGTTGGGGGTGGTGCAGGAAATGAGAGATTGGAATGCAGAATTGTTACTGAGTCATGCTAACACCCACAGCAAGCAAATAGGAAACTGAAGCCTCTTCTCACCCTTCTGGTTTTCCAGTCTCCCCGGAGTGTCCTTTGTCAGCAAAACAATGGAAGCCAGGTGACGTCAGAGAAATGGAGCCTGCAGACTCCAGGCTCCAGGGTCTGGCCGTAGACTCTGGAAAGGTGGCTTGAGGCAGTGTGGTTTGTCAATCTAATTTTAATGTTTTGGAGGAAAGCAATGGAAATATAGACAGCGAATATGGACTGTTTTCGTTTTTTGGGTTTTTTCTTTTTTTGAAAAAGCTGTGGCTCCTCCAACCAGCCTGACATATTTATGTTTTGAAAACCTCTTGAGAGATTTTTCTGATGGGCAGTTGCATCAGGCGGCAAGTGCTGTCAGCCCAACTAGGACAAGGGGACTTGGGTCAAGTCCCCATTGTCAAGGTGCTAGAAGACACTTCTGAGTGCTCTGTTGATGGAAAGGACGGAAGCTAGTAACATTGGGTGTGTGTATGCAGGCTTGCAGGATACCTCCGTGTAGACTTTCCAGGGTCAGTCTATGCCTTGTAAAGCAAACTCCTTCAGTGAGCCCAGAAATGCTCAGGTGTCACATTCTCCAACAACACACAGACAGAGAGACGAGTTTGTGCAAACCCACAGAAACACACGCACACTCCTAGGGAAAACAGATAACACGTGAATAAATGAGGGGAGTCGCTTATCTAGTGATTGGTGCAAAGGAGATATTCACCTCTAGCCGTCTGAGTTTTAAAATATTACTTATTAATATTGGGAGGTTTTTTATTTTAATTGAGAAATTTACTTAAAGAATTAATTCCCCAGACTACAGTTGTTAGAATCGGTAATTTAAAAACAAAACAACAAAACCCTAGTATTTAGGTAGCCTTTGTTGTAAAGAAAGGAAATTCTGCTGAGAATAAGAATCTTTCCACTAAAAGAGCAGCATCCTGAAGGAGGTGAGTTACTGGGAAGGACACTAGATTAGAAGGTAACTGGGCTAGAGCTTTTTTATTTATTTATTTCATAACACTTTATTAAGAAGGAATCTGAGTCAGCACTTCTTTGTAAACAATGACAGATAATCAAGGCAAACACATCAGGGATTGTGTAGACAGTAACTTATGTTATCCCTTATATAAGCAATGTACAATATTTAAGGAAAATTTACCCCCTAGTAAGCAATCACTTCTGCACACACTGCCTTCTCTTTATCTTTCTGTGCCTTTATCATTTGTCTGACTTTAAGCAAGTCTGCCTGGAGAGCTTTAGCTCCTGGGGCTATCTCCTGCGCCTTCTTAAGATCAGCCACTGCTCGCTCTCGGACCACCTTAACCCTTGCCATCCTTTCGGGACACTGCTTTGGTGTTTGATGGGTCTGTTTCAAGAGCCTCCAAACAACTGTGGATTGCCCCCTGCCAATTTGACACTTTGAGTTTACAAGCACCAGTATTCAGCACACAACTTAAGGTAAACAGGGTTGCAGTCGGGATGTATCTGCTTTCTCAATAACAGCCTCTGAACTATCCACCTACCTTAAACCCTTCGCATGTTTCTAATAGCCACATCCCAGTTCTGAGACTTGAGAAAAGTGTTTCCAGTGTTTTCTAAGTCGTCAGCTATTAACAGAATTTTATCTACATATTTTAAATCTTCATCTGCATCCTCAGTGAAGTCTTGGCGAAACACTCGGCAGTCATCCCCTTCTTTCTGTCCTCCACATTCCGCAATGACACACAGTTTGGCAGGGTTTTCACCCCTCACTTCTACATTTTCTAGCATCCTTGCCACACCTAGTCCTTTAATTACTTGACCAAATACCACATGTTTGCCATCCAAATGAGGAGTCAGAACTGTTGTGATAAAGAACTGAGAACCATTTTCAGTGGGGTCTGTGTTAGCATCCAAAGCCTGTGGTGACTCATGGGTGGGTCTCAGAGACCTGTTGCCAGAGCAACGGCCACCATATTCCCAGAATCCATTAGAATCACCTCCCACCTTTACCTGGCCATACGTCACCAGTCATATAAATGCAAGGAACATTCCTTTCTCGCTCTCTCTCCCTCCTCTCTCTTTCCACTCTACTGCCCCCTCTCTCCCTCTCAATTAAACCTCTTACATGGAACTGTTCGAGCCTAGTGTGTGATGCTTTCTGATGAGGTCGCCACCGGTTCCCATCAGTCTGCATTTGTCTTACTCAACAAACCCTCTTGATCATGCTTATAATGAAAATTTTTATCTTAAAAAATTTCACCATAAATACTTTCTCCATCTTTCACATTCTAATTTGAGAAGTTCCCACCTTGAATCATAAATTTCTTAATAATTTGGTAAAAAGGACGTTCTTTAAAATGGGGAAGTTTCCCAGTTCTGGAGTTAGTGCCTTTTTCTCATGTATACAATGCACAAAATTTTTCTGCAGTTTTGAGAACAGTATATGCAAACAATTCTAAAATAATTTGGCCAGCTCCCTCCCCACCAATGTCTACATCAAAGAAGACCAGCAGGCTCTTTGGGTTGGAAGGCTTGGCTGATAGGGATGGGTTCAACATCTTCACTGCAGCACTAGGAACTAGCAAGCGGGAATCTTATTGGCAAGAGGGCCTCAAAGCCACTCCATCTCTCCTGGGCAGGATTCCTGCTTCTCTGTGTGTGAGAGAGTGTGCTTGCTCATGCATGTGTGCACTTATGTTAGTGTGTGTATGTGCTTATATGTTCATGAAGATTGTGTGCACAGTGTGTGTGCATTTGCCCACACATGTAGAAATCAGAGATCAACCATGAATGTCTTTCTCAACTGATCTGTAACTTATTGCTTTGGAAACCAAAGAAAATCTTGTTAGAGTTTGAGAGGAAAACAATGTAAAATTGAAGATAAAATAAAATAAAACAACAAAAAACTCATGACTCTAAAATTCAATAGGTAGTAGGTGTAGGAACACTAAATAGTAGAACAAAGAAAAGGAGATGTGATACATGAAAAGGAAAGATAAGATACACAAGACATTCCAGGTGACCTCACATCTGATTAGCAAGACTGAAAGAGAAAGAACAAGAAGGAGGAAGAAATCTTCACAGAAATATCATAAGGGATTTCTTTTCGGAGTTAAAGGACATGAGTCTCAACATTAAGAAGCCAGCTGATGCATATGTATAGCAGAGGATGGCCTAGTCAGTCATCAATGGGAGGAGAGGCCCTTGGTCCTGTGAAGGTTCTATGCCCCAGTGTAGGGGAATGCCAGGGCCAGTAAGCAGGATGGGGTGGGTTGGTGAGCAGGAGGACTGGTGGAGGGAACAGGATTTTTTTTCAGAGGGGAAACCAGGAAAGGGGATATCATTTGAAATGCAAATAAAGAAAATATCTAATAAAAAATAAGTAAAAAAGAAGCCAACTGAATACTCAAAACAATTAGTTACTAAGTTTCTGTATATACGTCCACATGTACATACCTTTAGACTCATCATAAGATACCAGTAAACAGGAATAAAGACACGATATGGAGAATTGTTAATAGAAAGAGAAATTTAAAATAATATTGTATAAATTAAGAACTTTGACTAACATTAAACTCTCACCATCAGTTATATTAGACCTACCCTCCCTTCCTCACTCTGCTCAGGGTGGACAAGACATCTTCAAGGAACTGAGGACTCACCCCACGGTGTTATTTTTAGATCTTTGGTTAAGTCCTGGTTCCGGGAGAGTTCCTACTCACAAGTGCTATATTTCCTTCACAGAGTCATGGAGACTGGCTGCCAGGCTGACACTGGCATATTGAATTTCAGTGAGCCCTCTCTATCAGTCAGCTCTGCACTACACACACAATACCCAAGGAGGTATAACCTGTAAGATAAAAGATTGACTTCATTCACAATTCAAGAGGTTCAGATTCTAAATAGGTAGCCTGTTGATTTGGCCTCTCATGAGTGCAGTAGATGGTGTCACATCATGGTAGAAGTGCATGTAAAAACTTTGGTTTTGTTTTATAAAAGAAAGCATGAAAGCGTTTAATTGGTAGCTTGCTTACAGTTTCAGAGAATGAGTTTGTGATCATCATGGTGGGGATTGTGGTAGCAATAGGCAGGAAGGCACAGGGGCAGTAGCTAACAGGTTACATCTTATCTACAACTTGGAGGCATACATACATACACACACACACACACACACACACACACACACACACACA
>JADRCD010221466.1:31867-58060 GCA_019843815.1 Montemys delectorum | reverse complement strand
GAGAGAGAGAGAGAGAGAGAGAGAGAGAGAGAGAGAGAGAGAGAACAGCACACATGAAAACTTGCCGATAAGTTAAAACAAGCTCATATGCTCGAAGAAAACTGAGGTTCCCTGCATTTTCTAGATGATGTAAGGCTGTTCACCTCTGAGAGGCAAAGTGTTGTAGATAAGGGTAGTCTTACGGCTTTTGAAGGCATGGTTCTGTTACCTTAGTCACTAAGTGGAGAAGCATGTGCCTGTGGTGGGGTGCCCGTGGTGGGAGGCTGCTGCCCTGATGTGACGGCCCTGGGGCAGCTATGGATCAAGAGGATGCAGCTATCGCATCTGCCCAGCAGTGCTTTCTGCCCCAGCTCCAGGTTGCCCCTAGATCTTCTCTGTTTTCCACTGAAATGAAGGTGGAAAGACAGGTAAATGCTCCCTCCCAATACATTTTGGCACCCCCATTCTGTTTTTGGTGCTGGGAGCAGGACCCTTAGCCTTGCAGCTAAGCATGCACTCTTCCATCCGGCTACTTCAACACAGGTGACTTTTCTGTGGAGTTTCCTTTTGCTGACTACATAGTTTCAAATTTGAATGTTAATGTAACTAATTCCTGGCAGATGATGGATTTTTTTTAAGCACAATTAAATTACAGCAGATTTTCTTTTGGTAAACTATTTTTAGTAAAATGCATAGGATTAAAAAAAAAAAAAAAACTACCCAGTGCTAACAATATGCTCAATCTGGATGTGAAGGCTGCTAACTAGGATCCCTGACACATTTTGTGAACACCATTTGAGTCGTGTACTAGCGGATTAATCTGTGAACAATTTAACCTTGTATAAATAGGTATAGCTAGACTCTTGATAGATACGCCAGTGGAAGATTTTAAACTATTAAAAAAGTGAACAGACATTTAATAGTAGACATTATTTAATCCATATAAAAATGCTATGCAAGGGATCGTTATAAAAGAGAAAAAGAGATCTCAGGATGGATATTCTGAAACACACAGGCTCAGGAAACACTGAAATGTTTGGCTCAAGGGCCTCCTTCATCTCCTTTGGGTGGGGAATGGTACCGAGGATTGGACCCTGCTCCAGTCTGCTGTACTACCACACTGATCACCCAGCCCTTTAATTTTTCTCAGAAAAGATGGAATCTTGGGCTCAAGCAATCCTCCGACCTCTACTCTCTCTGTAGCTGGGACCATAGGTTCAAGTCATTTTTAAGTTACATTAATGTAGGTCCTGCATCCTAAGGTAGTGTGACTGGGCCTCTGCATGCATGTTGCATGCGTTAGCAAAGAATAGCAAAAAGGTCCTTCCTTAAGGCTCTCTCTCTCTCTCTCTCTCTCTCTCTCTCTCTCTCTACCTATGTGTGTGTGTGTGTGTGTGTCACACACACATGTGTTCCACTGAAGAGAATTATGAGTGAGAAAACGCAGCCCACTGAGAAGCAAGTCCTCACTGCAAACGCAATGGTTGGCATTCCAGACTTGATTGATTATCCTAGCGTCCTCCCTTCTCCCTGCCAGGAGCATCCTCACCCCTGCCTAGGACCACAGAGCCATCCTCTCCGAGTGCTCGCCAGACCCGTTATCCATTATTCCATCCTCTTAACAGCTGTTTCTTGCTTGCTCGCCGTGCACCATGAGGGTTTTTACATTTTTTTTTTATTTTAAGCCTTAAAAAAAAGAGAGAGAGATGTTTGTGTAGTTCTCATGGTTTCATTTGGAGACTAACTAAATGGCTGTTTCCCTCACTTTATTTAATACCACCAGCTTAAGCATCCGCTGTCTCAGGGTAGACTCTCAGTGAACCGGATTGGTAGAGAAGGTTCACTGAGGGGGAGGAGGGCACAGCCTTCTCAGCCCGTCCTGTAATGTCAGTTTCACGGTCAGTATCGTGCCGTGTCCTTTCTGGAAATGGGGGTGCACAAAACATGAGTCTGGAAACATGTGGAAAGCAGGCTGCTGCTTTCCTTCCCTTCCGAGCCACCCCAAAAAGGGAACCAGTAGGCTCTTAAAAGGAGAAAGAACGGCAAAGCAGCCCATGTGCTTCCTGTTTCAAAAGACTGTACACCCTACACAGAGAAGTGGAGGGCCTCCATCAAACAGAGACAAAACAGAAAGTTCCCACTTCTGTCTCAGGGTCCGTTTTAGGAAAAGTGAGTCTCATGGTCTTATAACCAGACCATTTGTATTTGTAAAAGACTCTCTGAGTTAAAAAAAAAAAAAAATCCAGAGTTTATCCAAGGGACATATATCTGGTTCTGGTAATTCATTTTCTATCTGGGAGGCACAGGAAAGGGGACTGTGGTTCATAGGCAGTCAGGTGACAGGACTGAATTCCCAGCAGACTGGTGACACAGACTTATGTATCCCAGCTGTCTGGGAGCTGAGGCAGGAGGGTCGCTTGAACATAGGAGTTTAAAGCCAGCTTGGGCATCATAATAAGACCCTGTACCCAACATAAATCAATCAATCAGTACACAACTACACAGGTAAACAATAGGAAAAAAACGAATTGGGAATTAGAAGGCAATTTCTTCACTTTAAATTATCCACTTTAATATCGCTTGATGAACCCACAAACAGTGACGCTGTAGAGCCGGAGAAGCACAAGTAACGTTGCCTGCAACTCCCACGGCTTGTACTTCTTTCCAGAGATTCTGAGTTCACTTTTTGAATAGTTTGATGTGTGAGGTAAAGCATTTTTTCCCTCAGTTTTCTTCTACCTAGACATCACATTTATAACCCAAACTTAGCATTTTATTACTTTGGGAAATAATTTTTTTTTTTTAAAAAAAGTTATCCTTCCGAAAAAACAAAACCAAACACAAAACCCTAGAATTACCACAGATATGGTACGTGTAGTGTAGGGATTGTGTACTGAAGTGTCAAAAACCAGATCCTAACCCTGCCTAGTTGACAAATTCTACAGCTGTCGAAAGATTTAAAGCAATACAGATCATCTGAGCCAATACGTTGATTTGGTGAGAGTGAAATGCTAATGAGCCTTTGATCTGGGCAGAGGCCGGTGAGCTAGAAACAGCCTCACCCCACCCCTCATCCAGCCAGCTGTCTCACAAATACTTGCCATTGGTCACAGGGGGGACCAGGCAACCTGGGAGTGGAGATGGATCAGCTCAAATCCATCATCACCCTGCACGCATCACTCAAGCGCTGGCCCTCGCAGTGACAAGCCAGCAGCATCCACTTTCTAGCGGAGATGCACACATTGCAACAGAGTTTGTTATTTTGAAAGTCTTTGTTTTGTTTTGTTTTGCTTTTTGTTTTCTTTTGCATGTGTGCGTTTAGTTTTGTTTGAAGGAGACTCTTTTTCTTGTCCTGAAAATAAATGTAGACTGAGGTATTTATTTCCTGATTTGGGGTTTTTGAAGGTCATATGTATGCATGGACACAGTTGTGGTTAAGGAATGTAGCTGATAAAGAAGATAAGAATCAAGTTCAGGGAATACTTGCAGGTTGTAAGAACCAGTGGCGCAGATGAGGGATGATGCCAGGCGCACAGGGCGGCAAGGAGCAGCTGGGTTCCGGTGGGCAGGCTGACGCAACCGCAGCAGCTGGACAAATGCAAGAGGTCAAGAAGTATTTGTGGTCCCTGACTTCTTCCTCTGAGTCTCTGAACAGTGGGCTCCATCCAAGTCCTGTACCTAGGAACGATACCCAGGGCGAGATTTCTGTGTGTTCCCCCCAAGATGCTTTTCCAGGAGAGCATTCCAGCTCCGCACATCCGGGATGGAGCCATGTGCTATTTTTAGAAGTCGGATTTGATGGAGGGAGAAAACAACCCACATTCCAATCATTTCGAAAATGTAAAATGTGAAAAGTTTTCTTGAGCTGTCCGCTTCCTTCTGATGATGAGAACTCCTTTTGACATTCACTGGGTTTTTGTTTAGATGCCTACAGGATGGTATGAAGGGCAAGATGCAGCAATGCGGACTCTTGTGGGTTGGGTCCTTGAAGATTTCCTTATGGACTCGATATGACATGTCCCTTCCCTTGTGACTTCTTATTTTGATTATTATTTCATAATGTATAACTTGTATGTATTTAAACAACTGGGAACCAATTATAAGAGCAATCAAAAAATGGTATTCATGAAGGTCTAGGGGCTAAGATGATCAATTTTTCAAATTTCTGACTGACCAAATGTATGGAAATGATGGACACAACAAGGTAAGAGGTAGGGAGAGACAAGTAAGTGCCCAGGAAAATCAGAGCAGGGACTAAAGCAGTGTGCCAGTGTGCGTTCACAGGACTTGAATCCATGATATAGATGTCAGCGAGTACTGGCTTATTTCATAATGGAACCTCGTTTTCAGTGAGTTAGGTTCCCAAAGCTGTTCTGTAGACCTGTTGTGTAGAGTTCAGGATGCTTTGCCTCTTGCTCATGAGGAAGAATCTCGATATCAGGGCTTCCACGATTATACCTGAGAACGCCTTCTTTCTCTCTAGCCCGGCCCCAGAGCCCCATGCTCCACCTTACATGGCCTCTTGACCATTGAGTGTCTCCTAGCTCGTGCTGTTCCAGTCAAGCTGACCCCGTGTTTCAGAATCTCACTGGGCTATTTCCATCTCAAGACTTTGTGTTTAGCTGTATGCCTCAAGGTGATCTTTCCCTTCAAAGAGACTTTCGCTCTCACAAGCCTACCCCACCTCTGATGTCTCCTTCGGTCACCTCCTTTCCACCATAGCCTTTTCTCCTCTTGTTACCACCATAGTCACGTCTGTCTGTATGATTTGGTCTCTCCTACCGGAAAGGAGGTGCCTGTGGGCCAAGGTACTGTTCCAGTTTCTTCTATGCTAATTCTCAGAATGCCGAGTGACAACAGAGTGAATGTCCAGGGAATAATGTTAAACGGGCCTGATCTTGAAAAACTGTATCTTAAGCCAGATCTGGAATTTCAATGTCCACCTGTGTAGCCACGAGCAAATGGTTCTCCCCACATTTTTCCATCCCTGAGGGAGCAGGCTTTCTCAGGCTGCCCCCAAATCTGCTGAGATGAACAAATGGAGTCTGTTTGTAAAATGCCTTGACACATTCCCTCTCCAAGCCGAGGGTCTTCGTCTGTGAAACTGGAGCATCCTGTTAGCTTATTCTTCAAGGTTGCCTAGTGCTCTTTACACCCTGTGGTAATGACAGAGAAGAATGGGAGCCTCTCTCTCCTGTTGCCTGGTACCAGCTGTAATGACAGGTGATGGTGGGTGAGTGGCTCTTTTACCCAGAGCTCTTCACTTCTTCTCCCTACAGGTGTTAGGCTTCTAGCGAGTGTTTCCTTGGGGTCCTCCCTGCTTCCGGTGTTCCCGGTGCATACAAGCCTATATATAAGTGGATCAGCATAGACTTCTACTAGGCTCAAGCCTCCCCAGGAGGAGAGGAACTGTCATGGAACCGGAGCACTGGGAGAGATGGAAGCGTTCTGCCATCTACTGCTTCTGTAGAATTCTTCTATGGGTAGAGATGAGGCTGAATGTACTGACAATGGATTCTCCAAGGACTCAGGGAACAGACGCATCAGACAGCAATGGGCCATCCTAACCGTCCATAGCTTCACAGTGGGCTTGTACCAACCAGCCTCGGTAATGAATAGTCCCTTTGAACTCCCCCACTGCTGTGACTGACCCCTCCGCCAAAAGCCCCATCTCTGCCAGTCACCTGGGATTGCCTGTACCACCCAGGCTGCCCACCAGCTCCTGCATCTCAGCTTTCACATTCATCTGGTAGCCTGAGCATTCGTGGAAGTTTAAATTCCTAAGATTTATTTTAACTTTTCTTTTTTATATGTCAAACAGACGTTCCCTTATAAGTCCTGAAATCACCTTTGAAATTTTAGACAAGGGCAGATGTCACTTAATGTGACTGGCAAATGTCCCACACGCCATTTGTTCTGTGTGGTCGTTGTTATTCCTTTTACTTCTTTTCTTTCTCCTTTTTTTTTTCTCCTCTTTTTTTTTTTTTTTTTTTTTTTTTAAATCGCCATCACACTTGTAAAACCAATTAAAGCAAACTTTGCAAAGATTCTCATTTCTGGCTATGATATTCCAACCTCTGACTTCTTCTGAAGCACGAGATAAGACTTTCTGATTAACTGGGGGTGGATGCTTATCCAATCTGTTCATTTTATACATTATGGAGAGTGCTTTTTAATTTTTATGCCATGCCAACGGCATATACTTTCTGAAATTAATAAATACAATACATACTATCAATGTGTGAAATTTAAAAAAAAACACAGATTTCCATAGTTTGACATACAAAAAATGTACTCACACACTTTTGAAATCTACTGTCAAATCATTTCACATCTGTACCTAAAGCAAACAGACATAATGCTAACAGCTTGTTCGAATTCAGAAATGCCACCCGCTAATCAGCCCACCTGTGGCATTCTCAGTCCATCTTGCAAGCTGCATAGCCGGCTGCCAAGAAGCTTGACAAGAAAATGTATATTAAATTATTGAATAAGATTGGAAATGTTGTACAGTGTGGGATAAAGAGAGTGCACGGCGTGTGGCCAACGAGCACTCTGTACCTTTTCACTCTAACGTCTGCTTGGAGGTGACCTAGCTCCATCCCTGGATGCAAAGTTAGCCTTGAGACTCTACGGTTTTTATTGTTCCTGTCGAGGGGAGGGCAGTTGTGATGTGTGCCTGGCATCCAGGAAAACAGACAGCAAGAAAAACAAATGCAGAAAACAAATTCTGTACTGAGTCCCATAGAAATGCCCCGTCTTCATAAAGCTCTCATTCCACAGTGAAGAAGCTAAAACAAAAGTTTTCTACCTTCCTGACGAAAGAAAATGGCCTTTTGATCTTTCTTGGGGGTTGGGGAAAGCCAAAAAAAAAAAAAAAAAAATGCAAACCTGAAATAAAGCTGCTGAGACCCTTAGAACAGAACAGGGGTATCAGACCACCAAACAAACCCTGGGTGGCTTCCTGGCCACACCCTGAGCTTGCAAAATTGGCTTGTAAACGTGACATTGCACAAAACCGTTACATTTTAACACATGATTAGTTTCACTTCTATGGACTAGAAGTGCTCTCTCGAATGATCTCTGGGGGTCTGTGGGTAAGAAACGTTAGTTTAGCATCTGTTCTTTTAAGGCTGTTTGCTCTGGGAAGGCAGTGTGTTTTGCCATAAATTTAGGTCATTAATTTGTATCTGTTCTTTGTTTATTTAAGAAACAGGACAAAAGGGCAGCTGCTGAAACATTTGGCTGTGCCGAGGGGTAGTGGGTTGACATGCTGGAATTCTGCACATGACCAGCTTGAGTTTGTATCCACAGCTACAGGACAGAACTTTACAGAAACACTTTGCCAAACCATGTGGTGCTCCACTTCCCTCTGCATCAATACCCTTTTAATTACCTGATCCTGGGGTGGGGTGGGGGTAGTTAGAGAGAGTATCTGAGAGAGATCCTGGGATCTTCAGAGAGTCAGAATTTTTCTCATTTCTAATAAAAAGAAAAAAAAACCCACTGTAATCAAATGTCTAGCAATTATTTTACGGAACATTGATATAAATTCTGCAACTAGCCTGCAAAGGTAACACTGTGACCTATATAATTTGATATTTATAAACAGAAGCACAGTGGTAGCCAGTCAATTGATTGTTAACAATGTTTAATGCTCTGAAATTGGCCATTAAGTGCAGAGTCGTTTGAAAGGCGTTACTGCTATCATGAAGCACTGCAAAGGTTTTATTTATTATCATAAACCTGATGGGTGCAGTAAATTAGGTGTATTTAGAAAGGTCATTTGGTGCTTGTTGATACTGAATTCTGAACACTTTAATTCAGATGAACAGTGAAATGGAGCAGTGTTTTCAAGGATAGTCCATGATTAAGCTGCTAGTGAACAACATGGAAGCACAGAGCCTTGGGCTTTAATAAGAATGATAATAGTGATAATAATAATAATAATAATAATAATAACTGTCATAATTTGATAAGAACAGTGGTACTGTTGAAAATGTCATATTTCAAAATGATAAATGTTCAATCCAAAAACTGTCTTTTAAAAAAGGAGAAGAACCAAAGCAGACTCCCCGTAAGGGATTTTACATGACAAAGAAATCCATGTCTAGAATCCTCTTTCTTGTGAATAAAATGGGATGCCCTTCTCCCCTTCTCTCTCTCCTAGGAAAACCCCTCGTGAGAGGGTAAGGGTGTGGTCCCTCTGTAGCTCTCAGGTTGCTTGTGTAACCCTGAGGCAGTTTTTGGTGTTGGCTCTGTCAAAGGTTTGTGGGACCTTGAATACTTGCATGGGCCAAGAACATTATACTCCTGTTGAATCAATAGACTTTTATGGGAAGAGAAATGGTTTGGTAAATACATATTTTTAGATATTCTTCATGAAAAAAATTGTAAATAAAAATTTGGTTAGAAATTAGGGCTGCTCTTACTGGGCAAATGTCATCCAGAACTCCCTGGAAGCTGGAGGAGCTCACAGATATTTGTGGTGGGGAGCCTCTGGCCATGGCAGGCAGCTGTCTGCATTTAGGGATGACGGTGTGAGACTCATACCTCAGTGAGAGCTAGCTTTTATTCCTTCTCCCTCTACCTTTGTCTTCCTGGATTCGTGCACACCAAGTCCTTCGGGGAGTGTTGGCTGACACCCAAGAAAGTGGGTATTTCTTCAGCATCTACTATTGGTGAAGAAATACACTACGTAATGTACTATCCACTGGCATCTGGGATATTATCGGGAACGTTGGGATGCTGAGACTATCTAGACCCTGGTGGTGATGGTGACGAGGAGGAGGATGGGAACCAAGGTTTTGTTTTGTTTTGTTTTGTTTTGTTTTGTTTTCCAGAACAAAGAGGGATGGTTGTGGCAGCACACGCCAGCCCTCCCAGTTTCTGGGGAGGCTAAAGCAGGAAGATCCCTTAAGTCCAGCAATGGAGATCAGCTTAGACAACATAATGAGTTTTATCTCAATAAATAACTGAATATCAAGTAAATTATTGTTTTAAATGTTTTACAAAAGAAAAACTAAACTTGGGGAGATCAGAATGTCTCTCTGCCTTAAAGAAACTGACCACCTTTCCTCACTGACTTGGGCACAGACCCCTTGCTGCTTGTCCCATGTACATGCCAAGTCTATGCCCTTCTTCTTGCTTTTATTTTGGCCTGAATCCATCTAGAGTCTTCCTCTTCTCCTATGTTGGCCTCTACTTCCCAATGGCTTCATGAATTTAGAAAGCACACCCACACAGCAAGATTCTAGAGCTCCCCCAAAAGCCTAACCAAGCGGCATCTATCTAGTTCTCCGCGGGACTCTATGGCTATATAAAAAAGGGCATTTCACATGTGCAAAAATAATATACTATTGATGCGAGCTATAGCTGATGAGACGCTCCATGTCTAGTTTTCCCTGTTGTTCATCTCTCTCAGTGTCCCCGACTGCTCTACTCCTCTGCTCTTCTTGGGGGCTTTCCTCCTTAGCCAGCTCACATGCTCTCCTCCATGTGATCATCTCCCCCCTGGGTGGCTGTGGCCTTTGGGATGCAGTCTAGGTGTGAACGGAATGATTATTCATTGTGATCTCCAAGCACAGAAGCCTTCCTCTCCTCATCGAGGCTCCATTCCCCAGAGAGGAGCTTGGCAGCATTTTTCTCAAAGTGGAATCAAAATGCATCATATATATATATATTTCCACATGACAATTCTCAGGAGACTTTTGATGCAGGTTCCATTTCTGTCAAGAGAGAAGATGACATTGTAGTGGCGGGGGGGGGGGGGGGGGCAGTGAACCACAACCCTTGATGTCCCTTTCTGCTTTAGCTGATTAATAACTGGGGATCACCCCTAAGTCACTTAACCTTCTCCATGTCTCAGGCTCCCCCTCATAAAACTAGATGGCAGGGAGAGGACCAGACTCCGCCCTGTTCTGATCCACTCTGAGCCCGGGGAATAGGACCCCGAGCTTTGCGAAGGAAGCTTTTGCCCTCCCGAGGTTTGATGGTGTTGAGCAAAAAATCCAGTGTCTCCCTTCTTGACGCCCTGCCCTGAAGCCACAGCCATTTGTCCCCCTGTGCTGACGTCACTTTGGGAAGAACATCACTCATGAGTGTAATTTCCCTGAAGAAACCAACGGTGTTGAGTTTGAAATCGATACTTTTTTAAGGCAGAGTCTCCCACCGAACCTTGAGCTCATAGGTTCAGCTACACTGGCCAGCCACCAAGCCCCCAGGAATCCTTTCGTCTCCGGCCTCCAAGCACTGAAGCTGCAGGCACACACAGTCAAGTCTGGCTTTATCTCGTGGGTGTTGCGGATCCAAACTCAGGTCCTAATGCCTGGGCAGTAAGCACTTTACCATCTCCCCAGCCCCAGAGAGCGGTTTTGAAAAGCAAAACTTTTCTTTCTGATTCCACAGCTATCACGGACAGTCCCTGCCTTCTGTGTAGCCATGTGCACACTTTCATATACATGAATCATACTATTTGAAAATATAATGAGGAAACTCCCTTCTCATTGTTTCATAAATACCTCGTTCAATAGCGTGTGTTGGTAAGTTTTTGTCCTGGGCGTATATTTCAGCTCTGCTGGAGAAGCTGTAAAGGATCCAGAAGAGAAGGCTGAATAGAGCTGCAGTTGAGGTACGGAGATGGAGAGAAGGAAGGAAGGACAGAAGAAGGACAGGCAGATGCATGCAGGCTAGCCCTTAGCACGTGTGTACACGTGAGTATGACCACGGTATCTCCATCGCAGCTACTGAAACGGTATTATGCGGAGACGCCAGCCATATGGGAAACTAGGTACTTTCCTAGGTCACTGAGAGCATTCAGCCCGTTATGTGACATAACCTAGGAAATCCTTTTAAAATAGCCTCTGATTCTTAGCAGCAGTTGAAAAAGCAGAGGAACAACAGGGAAGCGTGTCCCCCCCACCCCCGACTAAGGTTCAACACCGCCGAGCATACTGTGAAGCCTTCTGAAATGAGCGTCGGACAAGCGCTCCTCAGCTCAAAGGCTGCCCGTGAGCATGCTCCTGACTCGTCCCAGCCCCACTCTTGTTGATCATCTCAGAGTACACTCACGTCAGGACCAACTGCAGGTCAAGCAGCTTGACACACGTCACTCTCCCCTTCTCCTTGTGCCTTTCCTCATGAAAGTTATGATCATTCCACAGCAGCCCCTTTATGGCAGTTTGCTTGCAGGACTCAACCCACAATGCAGCTCTGCTCCCATATCCCTCAGATTACTGCGCCCTCTATCCACCTGACCCTTGCCAAGGCACCAGGGCTCTGTCAGAGCTTTTGTACTACAGGAAGTGATTCAGGCACCAAATGAAATGGCCAGCCTTCACATGAACCAGGGTCAAAACATGGACCATCAACGGTTAGTCCCCAAGTCGATCCCAGTTCAGTGTCTAAACCTATGGGCACTGACTAACGTTTACAAGGGTTGGCTGCGCATAGACAGTGGACTGAGTGTTTTCTGTGGACTGTCAAACTGAATTTTCTCAACTATTTCTTCTTTTCAAACAGAACTTTAGAATGTAACTCAGGTTGGCATTATACTCAGAATCCTCCTGTCTGTATTTCTTGGTTGTAGGGGTTACAGGTGTAATCTCAAGCAACTAGCTCCTGATCACATGTCCAAAAAAGGCATAGAAACTTCCAGGGTCTTTGACACCTAAAACAGTACCTCTGCTTACCACGTGAGATGTGGCCATAGTGAATTCAGATTCTTTAAGATATAAGTATTAGTGCGTGTGTCTGTGTTTGTGTGTCTGTGTGTGCGCCTGTGTGTATGTGTCTGTGTGTGTCTGTGTGCGTGTGCCTATGTGTCTGTGTGTGTGTGTCTGTGTGTGTGTGTATGTGTCTGTGTGTGTGTGGTGTGTATGTGTGTGTGTATGTGTGTGTGTATGTGTGTATGTGTGTGTGTCTGTGTATGTATGTGGGTGTATGTGTGTGTGGTGTGTGTGTGTGTGGCTGTGTGTGTGTGTGGTGTGTGTGTGTATGTGTGTGTATGTGTGTGTGTGTGGTGTATGTGTGTGTATGTGTGTGTGTGTATGTGTGAGTGTGTGTGTGTCTGTGTGTCTGTGTATGTATGTGTGTGTGTATGTGTGTGTGGTGTGTGTGTGTGTGGCTGTGTGTGTGTGTGTGGTATGTGTGTGTATGTGTGTGTGTGTGTGTGTGTGTATGTGTGTGTGTGTGTGTGTGTGTGTGTGTGTGTGCCTTGGCAGCCAGCATCTTTAGCTCTGAGTCATCTCACAGGTCCACATGAAATTTTCAACCACTCATGAGCTTACATTGGGAACTCACCTCTGGTTTGAATGCTACAAAAATCAGGTTTATGCAATAAGGAAGCTTTTTAGACTTTCCTTCTTACAGCAGTTAGCTGTTAATCAAAGAGAACCTCTATGAATATATCAGTTTCATCAAGAATTCAAGATGTGCTCTAGCTAGGGATTTAAGTGTGTGTGAGTTCTTTGGGGAGACACGGGCATCTGGAGTTCTCACCTCTGGTAAGGTTAAAACAAGTCCATGGTCTATAGAAGTCAGAGCTGCGATAGTGCCCGGAGGCCTGACCTGTAGCATTTCTATTGGGTGGCTTGATAGGTTCTCATGGCCTACCGCTATTAGAGAGATCCTCACTTTGACATTTACAAATGTGGCACGGCTTAGGAAAACCATGCTGGCTAGAGATTGCTTGTGCGGTGAAGCCCTAGTTTTGAGGTAATGTACCAGAAAGGGCCATTATTTTCTTTTTCACCCTTTACTTTCAATCATGAAAAACACTATGCTCCATGGCAGGACTGCAATGATTTTCATATTTTAAGTTAACAACCAAAGGGGCTGGAGAGATGACTCAGCAGGTAAGAGCACTGGCAGCTCTTCCAGAGGACAGAGGTTCAGTTCCTAGCACCTACTTGGTGACACACAGCTGTCTGTACCTCCAGTTGCAGGGGATCTGACACCCTCACACAGACATACATGCAGGCAAAACACCAATGTACACAAAATAAAAATGAATATATTACTTTTTTTTTTTTAAAAAAAAACCAACAATAAGAAACCCAACAATTACTCAATGCCCCAAACATATGTCAACACATTAGAGGAGTTAGAGATGCATTATGGGTCTGCATAAAACCCATTGTCAATCTAGATTATAAACTCAATAGCTTGGCTGTAATTCAGTGGCAAAGAACTATCCTGGCCTGCACAAGGCCTTAGAATTAATTCCCACCACTAAATAATAAATAAATAAATAAATAGTAAATATTAAAACAAATAAGTAGACTCAAGGTTGGGTTAAAAGAATTGGATTGCACTTCATTGTCTCCCTGCATTCCCTCAGATGTTCAGAATTGGGGGAACCTTTCCCATAATTTCTATTCCTCTGACTAATTTAATCTTTTAATTTGCAGCCTGAGACTGATTATCCAGCTTTTTATACAACAGTACATTCTCTCTCTCTTTTTTTCCTCTCTGTTTAACACATCACAGAGAACTGAGTGTCAGGTTTCTATCTCATATGCTCCACCATTCTGTGTTCTGGTGGGATGCCGGCAGAACCCGTGTAATTTGAGACAAACAGTAATCTTTCCAAGTTCCATAAAACAAATGCTTATAATTTATAGGGCTTAGAAATGCAAATATTGAGAGGCCTCGGATGAGCACATGGCTACCTTTTCAAAATTTCAAAGGCATGGGGACTGAACTGACCCGACCTCTCTCAGAATTTCAGCTCACATTCGAGATTGCATGAGAATAAAGGGAATGATTTCACTCAGAAAGGAGGAGAAAGAAAACACCCACCACACCGTCACATCATCTGTTTCGAGTTTGGGAAGGCGAGCACGAGGTTCTCAGAGCTATGGCCTCTTTTTTGTATGTCCATTCAGTATCCCAAGCGAGGCAACATTTAGGTGGGCACAATTGATCTGTCAGTTGTGAAGGTCTCTGCTGTCTATGCCAAATGTGTTTCTCCAAATGTCTTCAAAATCTGTTTAAATAAAAATGTCAAACACTCATGATTTCTAAAGTTGCGGAGGGCATCTGAGGTGATTTCCATCCCAGAGACATCTTAAGAATCTACTCATCTCTTCCAATGCCTCGCTTAGCATTTGGTCAATAACTATGTATTTAACCTTGGAATAAATGAATGAATGAATCGAGGTTCATGGATGTGCCAGAACAGCCATCTCATCTTATTCCTGAATATTTTACTTATCTTCTAGTCAATCTTTGTCTATTACAGCTTACCTCCAAGGGCTCCAGAGTAGCCTCTATCCTCCACATGCCCTGCAAGACCCTAGTTCAGCCAAAGTTCATCTGCCTATAGCTGTCACCTAGTACTTCTGGTCACTAACAAGTAATCTCTTTAGCTCAGGACAATCGAATGAACATTTTGCGACAGTTACCACGTCTTTCTTTAGGCATCTCTAGAATGATACTTCACAGAACCTCCTACCATTTATTGTAAGGGAGGCTTTGTTAACAATGAAAACTCTTCTAAATTAGTCAACAGTAAGCATACATGGGTGTCTCACCTCTGATCTTTATCAGTGGCGTGACCTTCAGTGAATCCATTGATCACCCTGGTCCTTTGTAGATTCATATGTAAGACAGCATGCTAACACTCACCTGCTTCCCTGGTGCTGTTTGGGTAAGTCAAACATTCTAAGGATTTAGTTGTTATACCCTAAAACTGATGGGGGTGGGTTCAGTAGATCTGGAGAAGTTATGGGGAGGATTGGACATGATCAAAATACATTGTATGTGATACATGAAATTCTCAAGGAATTGCTAAAAATACTGTGCAAGAACAAAAAGTGTTAATAAGATGTATTATTATTATTATTATAAGTAACTATTATTATAAAAAGATGGTACTATTATAGTTTCTAGCTAATTCTAGTTTTCTGGCTATATAGTTTTCTAGCTAATAAGGCCAGCGCCCTTCCTCTGCCAGTTTCTACAGTTTGTCCTGTTCTAAAGCAGAGTGATCCAGTGTTAAATTTGCTGCTTGCCCATTGTTGGCCTCATGCAAAATATGCTTGAAAGGAAAAGGAGAAGCAAATGCTCATTGTAAAGCACAGTATAGGCCAAGCCCTTCATTCTTTCTTTATTACTGTGGATATTCCAAGGTGAGGTGTGCAGTAGGTAGTTAAGTAAAAAGCAAAGCAAAGCAAAACAAACAAAAAGCAGCTTTGACATTTCAAGTCACTGGCTTGTGTCATCAGTGTCAAAGGACTCCTGTTCTTTCTGCTGTGTCATATTCCCTTTGATTTCTATTCTCCCCTCAACTGGTATGTTCTGCTTCTACAACAGGAGCATGAGATTGCCACATTTCTCCATGGGGCATTGAAGTGGAAACTTAAGGGCTCTTTGGAAAGTTGTTTGGATGGTGTTTTGGCTGGGGCAAAGAGCTGATGAAATCAAGCTAAATCGAGTGTATGAAAGGACATACGATAAAGGATTCTTTGCTAACAATGGGCATATATTGGTCTGCTTTACCCTGTGTACTTAAGCTGCATTTGTCAAGACTCCATAGAGAGAAACACCCGAAAAACCTTCTGGTGGTGTGCTGCGGCTTCTTGTCACTTCTGCTGACTCAGGCTGGTTGGCAGAGTGACGTCAGCTGAGACAGGAGCACGTGCTGAGGAAAGGCATGTGGAGGACACTTGATGCTTGGAGGGTATAAATGGGACTCAATGGACAGTGACAGAGGCAGAGCGTGGCTTGCTGGTACAGCTAGCTGTGTAATGCTTGTGGATCTCAAGTCTTCGCTGATCTTCGCTTTGCTGAGAGAGGCAGGCATAGCCCAGAACTTCTCCTGGAGCTCCTCCTGGTCCCTCCTCCTGACCATGCTGAGGCCTGGCTGTCTCTGCTAGGTAGTGACACCACTGCTGGACTGCTGGAGTACACATGAAATGTTTGCTATTGGACCGAGCTGCTGCTGCTGACCTGTGAACTGAACTTCCGATTTCCAGACAACACAGATGGGAGTTGCTCCAAAGAATCTTTCTAAACAGGTCCATTTCCCCATATCTTTTCTTTCCCACCTTCTGGTGGGTGGCAGGCTAAAATGGAGGTTAATGCATTTAAGAACCATCATTAAAAAATAGGGATTTAGCCAGGCAGTGATGGCGCACGCCTTTCATCCAAGCACTTGGGAGGCAGAGGCAGGAAGATTTTTGAGTTCGAGGCTAGCCTGGTCTACAGAGTGAGTTCCAGGACAACCAAGGTGACACAGAGAAACCCTGTCTCAAAAAAAAAATAGAGATTTGAAAAAAAATTGAAGTTTCAGAGCACTGTGCCAACCCATATTAAATCTACCGCAGCTCGGGGCATGAATGTCTCTCTTTTTGTTCCCCATTCTGTTCATATACCAGCATGACAAATATAAGAAAACCTAAATTCAAGATCTGTGCCAAGTTGAAGTGACCTGACATCATTCACACCCTATGTCCATTTCATAATTCATTCAAAAACCTTTGTATTAAAAAAGCATCAGGGTTACAATGTTTCTCTTTTTCTTATATTCTGTTATCCCCTTTATAAAAAAAGTAGACAGTTGTTCATCCCATACCGTCTTCCTATACGTCCCTTCTTCTCATTTCCTCTTCTCTTTCCGCTTCCCCTCCTCCCAATTCCCCTAAGAGGCTTAGTAAATATAAAGCACTCAAAAAAGTGCTTGACACATGGAGTACTCAAAAGCATTGACGATGATAATTCATTTAACAAATACCAATTAAGTATTTCCTGTGTGCCAAGGACTATGAACGGCACTGGGTAACCTGGTGAGTAAAGGCAAAGAGAACACGAGGTGTGAATTTGCAGCAGTGTGTGTGGGGTGGGGGTGGGGATGGAGGAAGCTCATGGTGACCAGTGTCTACTCTTAGAGGTTGTGATGTTAAGGTACAGCTTGAAGAATAAAGAAACATGCCATACATGAGGTTTACTTGTTTGTTTTTTCTGGTAGTCTTGAGACTATATTTGCCACTTCTTTGAAAACCTAACATACAGATTTGTGATAAGCAAAACACACACACACACACACACACACACACACACACACACGCACACGCACACACTCCTCATTCAGTTTTGTCTTTAATTATCAGTGAATGGAATGTGGCCAGCCATTTTAAACGTGAAAGCAGTTTCCCTCTTGGAAGCACGTTTTTAAAATTAATTAATTAATTAATTAATTAATTAATTTTTCTACCCCTAAGACACAGGCCTAGCTTTTCTTTGTTCCTCATGTCTGTGTCTCAATGTATCCTCTGCAGCTGTTATCACAGAGTCTCTGCCCCTACGGTAGACTGACTAAGGTTCATGGAAGCATCAGTCTTAATCCCTGGAACCCGTGTTTATTATTTATGTGAGAAAAGAGACCTTGAAAATGTGATTACATTAAGGACGTGGGAGTATCCTGGTGGGCCCCAACTGTAATCACACACAGCCTTGTGAAAAGGAGGGAGAGGAAGATCTAACACCGAGGGCAGAGGATAGTAGAGTGGATTGCCAAGGTAGGCTGGAGGACACTGCAGGACGATGAACAGCCGGGGCAGAGTCCTCTAGTCCCTTGCAGAATACAGACATCTGGACATCTGATGGCCCTCCAATCTCAGACTAAGGATTCTTATTCCTGCAGCTTTAAGCCATTAACCCAGCGGGCAATTCGTTACAGCAGCCACAAGTAACTAATGCATCCTCTCCTCTCTGCTTCATACTTCTGTTTTATTGTCCTTTTCCATTGAACCTTCATCACCCTCCCTTTATTTTTCTTTATGTACATTATTTATGTTTCTACAAAATATATCCCATATGTGTTTGAGCCCGCCCAACTGTATCCCTGCTTCACTGTGGATTTCTTAAACATTGTCGTCTGGAGGTCAGAAAATGTAAGACATTGTTTAGAGAAGGAGATAATGGTTTTCAAATCTCTTTCTGCGGTTTTCAGATATTGATGGTGGAAGAATGCTCATCTGTTATTTTTTAACAGAGGTGATCTTTTGTTCAGTGAGTGAGATGTTGGTACTAAATCGTCTATTGATTCCAGTAAGTTCAGTGAGCTGATGGGGCAAGAAGAGGCCTTGCTAAAAAATAGGGCAGACCAGTGACCCAGGGGAAGCCTCCTCTGCATCCCAACATCCAGCATGGGCCCTAGGGAATCCCACCTCCTCTTTTAAAAATTATTTGTGATATTTTAAATTTTTGTGTGTGGGAGTACATGTGCTCATGTGCATAAGTGCAGGTGCCAGGGGAAGACAGAAGAATGAGATCCTACTGGTGTTGGGGTTACAGGTGATTGTGATCTGCCTGATGGTGCTGGGAAACCAAAGGTGGGTCCTCTGCAAGAGCAATACTTGCTCTTTGCTGCTGCTTCACCCCCTCCAGATCTTTTGCTATTCTCTCTGTGACCATTCTGTCTGAACAGAGTAGTTCAGTGAATCCCAGCATTTCCTGAATACTATACCCTGCCCCATCGAAAATGTATACTCATTAGCTAGAGAACCATCAGTCTGGCGAGCTCAAATGCTCCCAGAACACGTAAGAATGTATTCTATAGAAACATAAATAATGTGTGTAAAAAAAAATAAAGGATGGGGGGAGGTTCAATCAAAGAAGACAACAAAACAACTCCAGAAGTATGTAGAAGACAGAGTATATTAGTTGTGGCTGCTGTGACAAATAGCCCTGTGACAACGACGACGACGACGATGATGACAACAACAGCCTGATCAAAATCAGCTTCAAAGAAGAAAAGAGTTATTCTGGGTCTTAGTTTTAGTCTATGGTTTCTTGGCTCTGTTGCTTTTGTACCTGTGGCTGCTCAGTATATCCTGATGGGTGCACATTTTAGAGGTGGCCCATTTTTCATGATGCTCTGGAAGAAAGAGAGAAGTAAAAGGAACGGGAATGTGTTGTAGACCTACAGTTCCCTTCCTGGACACACCCCCTCCTGAGCCCCAACTTCTAAAGGTTCCATCAGCTCTGGAGAGCATCACACTGGAGATCAGCCCTGAACAAATGGGCTTCTGGAATATTCAAGATCCATGGTATACTAAAAATATACTTCCTATTGACCCATTTAGTGCTCAAAGTGACCAAATTTCAGAGAAATTACTGCCATTTAGAAGATCCCAGAACAGCCTATGTATAAAGCATGTGTTTGCTCTAACCCTACCCCCCCACCGCAAAAAAAAAAAAGTATAGACAGACACTATGTAGAAGGACATACACACAGAGGAATAATGTATTGTCACAAAATTTGCTTTACATTTACTCTTGGGATGTGAAGGCTATTGCTCATCTTGGGATAAGGGGTGGTGATGGAAAAGGAAGTGGCTGGAAGGGAGGTGAGGGAGGGAGGAGGACACATAGAGGAGAAAAGAAGCAGGTTTGACCCAGATTTCCCAGCTGGCCACTCTCTGGACACCAGAACTCAGTTCAGTGCTGCCAGGGAGGAACAGAGACGAGAACACTCAGAAGCCTGAAGTCCAAGGGTCCAAATGCCTGACCGACTCAATTTCCAGACGGTATCAGCAGGTCTCACTCAGCCCCTGAAGGATCACCCTCAGGGTCACATCTGTTTCTCTTTCTACAGGGCATGTATCCATCCTCTATCGAGATGAAACTGATGTATTCTGTCACGTGCTTCAGGAACAGTGAACCTTGTGATCTGATGATAGCTGTGTGTTTCACACTAAGGGAGGAGGAACAGGTTCACTTTTTTTTTTTTTTTCACTAAGAAGGAGCAGGCTGTGTGACTAGAAAGGGTCTTCCACAGTCACAGACGGTGGTGGTGGAGGTGAATCCAGCAGAAGCCAGGCAGTGCACTGACTGACCTCCAAGCCACCATTGACCCATCTTTGAACTTTCCTATCCATGTACTTCCCGGATCTTTGTGCAGCTAAGGCTTATTTGTAGATGTTTTCCCCAGCTAGGTGGGTAAGTGCTCGGCTACCTCCCGACTGAAACTAAGGGTGGAACGGTGTGCAGACATATGGGCTATTTCTCTGTGTCTCTAACATTGGTAGGCTATTATTGCATATTGATGCCTTAACTTAGATGTAGATCCAACCAGCGACTGTGTTCTGGGATGATCACGGAGCATCCACTAGCTGGAGGGCAAAGTGCCCTCTTCGGTCTACTGAAGAGCATATCATGAGAGTCCTGGTTCTGGAGAGGACCAAACACCACAAACCTGCAGAGGCCAGAAATATCCTGGGAAAGATCCCCCCAAGACACGGGACAGCAGGCAAGTGTTAGGTTGGTGCTGAAAGTGGAGTGTAAGGGTGTGCTCCACCACAGCTTCTCCAGCAGGACCTGTCTGGAGGAGACAACAATAGGAGGGGAAACCAGAGATGGGAGCAGCAGAGGCAGGGACAGCTGAGCTTCCTGTGCAAAACTTAGAGAGGACACCTAGAAACTCAGGCAGCGAGAAAAAGATTGAAAGCGGTGTTTTTTCAAATTACAACTAAAAAAAATTAATAATGACTTAAATGCCACAATGTTAAAGAAAGACACAATTAGTATTCTGATTTTTCCTTTCCCCCCAGGCTCCCCTTAGAGTCTGCTGAGTGGGAGTTGGTGGCAGAGGTGGCTGGGAAGATGTTGACAAAATATGCAAATTCAGACAATCCTGTTGAGGAGAAGGGCTGTGTTGGGACAGAAGGTCTAGAGAAGGGGATGCTGAAAGACGAAGGTAGCTAGGAACAAGGGGTGGGGTGGGGTAGGGTGGGGTGGGGTGGGATAGGGTGAGGTGGGGTGGGATAGGGTGGGGTGGGGTAGGGTGGGGTGGGGTGGGAAGGTCAGGTGGGGCAGCTCATATGGCTAACACCGGCCCTGCAAATACAGAGGCAAGGGTGTGGGGAATCCCAGGGTAGGCTGGGCTGCATAGTGAGACCCCTTCCCCCAGCTCAGAAAAGTGAAAGTGTAATAAGAAAAGAATAAGAAGTAATGTTTCTACCCTTTAAAAATTAACATTTTGGTTTCGTATTTCCTTTCTCTCTCTCTCTCTCTCTCTCTCTCTCTCTCTCCCTCCCTCTCTCCCTCCCTCCCTCCTCTCTTCCTTCTCTTTCCCACCTGTCTGTCTCCACCCTTCTCTCTCTTTCTTTGTGCGTCTGTCTCTGTCTGTCTATCTGTCTGTCTCTGTATGTCGTGTGTGTGTGTGTGTGTGTGTGTGTGTGTGTGTGTGTTGGGGGGGGGAGGTGTTGTTTTTGAAACAAGACGTCACATTGTAGCCCAGGCTAGTCTAGAACTCACTGTGTAGCCGAGGCTAACCTCAAATCCTTTTGGCAAATCCTTCTGCCTCAGACTCTGAGCGCTGGGATCATGCAAGGCAGCATCCCTGTCAGGACCACGCTGTTCCTTTCCAGACTTGGATGGTGCTGTTTGACTTTGGTAGTTTCACAGGGTAAGAGATGGGGAAACCAGGCCAGCAGGAGTGGCTGCTGCTCGTCTACCGGTGCTCAGCCCTGACTGTGCCGCAGTCCTGACGTGGACAGGCCTACACACAGACCGGCTGATACAATCTTGGTATCCATCACTGTAAAGCTCCCGGGCACAGTTATCAGGAGCCATTGCTGTAAACTGAGGCCCGGGTTCAGCTTGGCAGCCTGGAGGCATGGTTATTTCATGTCCAGTGATGGTTTCAGATATGATGGCTGATGGAGTCTAGAAGTGTGGACACCGTTGGTTGGATGTTGAGCATCAAAACAGCAGTTTCAAAAAGTCCAAAAGCGTGGGCTCAGCACCCCTCAACTTTCATCACCCTGCTTCTGGCTCCTCTTCCCCTCCCCAGTGGAGCTCTTAAACTGATAGTGCTCCCTTCTCCAGACTCCATCCTTAGACACGACCCTCTCGGGGCCCCGCCAGGACTCATCTCCTGGTCACTGTAGCTGACTCCGGCATCCATCACAACAAAGCATTGTCTGAGTGGGAACAAGAACACAGTGAGTGCAATGGAGCCAGTGCACGCCTGCTCCTCTGGTTAGATGCCTGCAATGCCAGCTGGGGGCTAGGGATTGAAGCAGGAGTTCTGTAGTTAGGAGCTAGCCTTGGGGCAGTGAGACCTTGTGTCCAAAACACTGAAGGAGAAAACGCAACAGACAATACAGTCAATGGAATGAGCAATGGAGTGGGGGAACAACGATAGGAAGAGCATTGGGAATGGAAGAAGGTCACAATGGCAACCAATAGGCAGGAATTGTCATGAAGCTACCCAGGACTGAGTGACAGGTAGATTGTAAAGGGAGCCTTTTTGTGGGGGGAAACCCCACCAGGACAATCAGAAGGTGCCAGAGGTGCCTGCAGAGGATCAGTTGCGTCCCTGACAGAGAAACAGGATCCGAAGACACTGTAGGTGCCCAAAACAGCAGAGCCCAAGCACTCGGGAGCATAAGGGAGAAGGAGAAGCAGAAGGTGACGGTTGCCAGGCTTCTGGGTGGATGTCAGGAGTCCTTGGCAGCAACTGGCATGATGGGTCAGCAGAACACTAAAGGAGGAGGTGAGACAGATGTCTGGGGTGGGGTGGAGGGCTGCCTTGTGAATATGTAGGAGCCTCACCCCCCCCCTCCCGGTGGAAGTAAGGGGTTCAAGATTGTTTCTCAGGAGTGTGGTGCCGCTTGCGTTTTGCCAGAGCAAGCATCCATCTGTGTTCCCGTGGAACAGTTGCGGCTCTTGCACCTCTCGACGCCTCCTCCTCCTCCCTCTGCTCCCCATTAAATGCCAGGGGTACTTTCCAGCCATAGGGAGAATTGGAAAGGGCCACATTTAGAGCGAAGCTGCCCTTGGGTGTGTTTGTGGATCTTTCAGCCCAAGCCTCAGATCCTAGTGAGACACCCTGTCTCACTAAACAAAGAAGATAGCTGCTAAGAAACAACTTCTGAGATTGAGATCTGACCTTCACATGAATATGCATGCACACCAACCCTGACATAAAAATAAGTATACACACACACACACACACACACACACGCACACCGGTATTTATCACTGGGCAAATTCATGTTGAATTTTGAAATTCTCCATCTTGTCATCTTGCAGACGGCAACTTTGTTAAAACTACTCTTTGTATAAATCAGTTGGTGGGCATGTACAAATATACATGCACAGCATGCATGATAATGAGCTAGACTCTCAGATGGAAACACTTTGCAAACATGAATACGACAATGAAGTGTAACAGTGGGCCCTGCCTAAGGACAGTACAGCTGGCTGATCACTGCCCATACAGGATGACATTGGTTGCTTTAGAATAACCAGAGGTGGAACACCTGTCTAATTGCCGTCTGTGTTCCAGGGTGTCCATACTTGTTGGCCTTCTTTTATATTTGCCAACCAGTGATCACCCTCCCCTTGGGGACCCTTTTGCCTTGGGTCTTCAGATCCTCTGCCACACACTGTGATTTCTTGGCAGCTCTTCAACGCCTCTTTCCGTGAATCCAACCTTGGGTGTTGTTCCTTCAGAGATGTTGTCTTTGAAACATGGTGTCTCAGGGGGAACGTCAGCTTCCTGACTTGACTAGGCTGTCTGGCCAGGGAACTCCAGGGATCTGTATGGCTACCGCACACAACTTTGTACATGGGTGCTTGGAAATCCAACTAAGGGCCTCATGCTTGTTGGCAGCAAGTGCTTTACTAACTGAACGATCCCCCCACATCTTCAGATGATGATTTTGAACAAGTGCCTTCAGTTGACAGGCCGACACCAGACTCTCGCTCATAGGTTAAGCACCTTTGTATTCGAGCTCCATCCTGCGCCCCTTTGGGCTCCTTCTGTTTGTGCTTAGATAGTCTGGAAGCTGGTGACAGTTCATCTTTTAGGAGATGCTCTAGGGAAGTGAGCTCAAAAGCATGATTTGGATGTGGGGTTTTTTCATTGTATTTAGTCTCATATTTCTGTCCGGCATTAATTTGGCGTATGGTCTTTGGAATGATCAAAGTGGCCTATTTCCACTGAGCTCTGCTGGTTGTACTGAATCAAATGAGATAAAACATGAATGTCTACTGAGATTTCTATCAAAAAGTTCCCTCAATTGTTGGTTCCGGAATACTGTGCCCTTCCTTTAATATGAGCTACCATAGCCCCCTACTCCAGAATTATAGAACAAACTACAGAAAAATATCTCTAAACATTAACCACTACCTTTAAAGGTTCTTAATTCCTCTTTCTGAATCTGCACCATCTACAGGGGTCTTTTTTTTTCTTTCTCATGATGTTCAAAATGATCTGGCCTTTTATGAATGCCTTGAGACTATCGCACAAAGCTAACAGGGAAGGAGCAGATGCCTCATTCAATTCCAAATAGAAGGAAATCTGTTGTCTCAAATAATCCCTAAATTCAGACACTTTCAGACAGCTATTACCAAGAGACCACATTCTAAGAGCAGATGTGTTATTAAGGCTGAGAAATGTTTTGAGGACTTCGTGATCTGACAAATGATTTCAATCTCTCCAACATTCCAACATTTCATCTTTTAATAAATTAGAGATTAAAATATCCATTCTGGGGAGACAAGTTGTGTTAGGTATCTGCAAACCGGCGCTGTCACCGACTTCTCATTTCCATGCGGAACCTTCCCGCAGCGATTGTGTGCAGGTCCCTGTTTAGATACAAAGTCTGCTCATTAGACTACGCAATTGGGATACATTTTAACCTTTTGTACTCAGTCCCGTGGCCCGTGGCTCCTTCTCACAGACACTGTGCTGGTTATTGTTGACAGGAACCGGGTGACCTGGGAAGAGGGAACCTCAGGTAAAGAATTGCCTTCGTCAGACTGGGTCACCTGGGAAGAGGGAATCTCAGCTGAAGGATTGCTTCCATCAGCATGGTCTGTGGGCATGTCTATAGAGCACTTTCTTAATTACTGACTGGTGTGAGATGTCACAGTCCACGATGGACAGTGCCAACCCCTGGGAAGGTGGTCCTGGATTGTATAAGAAAGCAAGGTGAGCAAGCGGCTTTCCTCATGGACTCCCTCCTTCTTCTGTTTCTATTTGAATTCCTTTCCTGACTTCTCTCAATGGTGGGCTGTAATGGGGAAGTGTAAGCTAAATAAGCCCTTTCCTCACCAACCTGTTCTCGTCTGTGTCTTCTCACTGCAACAGAAACCTAACTAGGACAGTACAGAAGTACAAGGGTGTCTGACTTTAACTTGTGCCACCTAGATGTGCTACATCGTTCTGTAAATCTTTTAAGTCTACCTTTACATGCTTCCAGTTCCCATGAGGTTTGCTGGGAAATTCTGCTGTAGGCTAATGCCCCCTTGCCTTGTTGGAGTGTGCTGATCTGTGGGAGCCTACTAAGGCTCTTTATGGTGCACACGAGTCCCTTATGTTCCTGGATAATAGACTCTTCGGGCTTGAGGTAGTCTTTTCTCCAGCTCCATTGAGAACCAACCCCAGTGTGCCATGCAGTGACAGAGCATGCACCTCTCAACACGTTTGAGTCACTTATTATGAAAGGATTGTCCTTTGACCTGAAGATACCTGTAGTGTTTGAGGGTTTCCATGTCATCCTATCATTGTCTAGTTAAATAAACTAAGCCTAGGTAAGCATAGCTCACAAACAGCAAGAGTGGCACCTGCATCTTCAGTTGAGCTGTTCCCAATTGGATGCATATGAGAATTTGCATTCCATGTGATGAGAATTTACATCCCATGTGAATCCACACAAAGGAAACAAGAGAAGGCCTTTGACTAGTTTTCCTTAATTGCCTGGACTTTTGTCCCCTAGCTCGGTGAGATGTTTGTTGGGAATGGACCTTTGGGAACACAAAGAAAACCTCTAATAACTTCTTATGACAGGAAAAAAGTTTTATCTTTGACCTTGAGAATCAGAACTTGGCAGCTTGGATTTGAAAACAAATGATGTTTACACTAGATTCTAAAAAATATGTTCATTTGCCAAACTCCTAAACATGGAAATGAAGCACATGGAGGAGAATGGGGCAGGGGAACAGTGAAGAGCTGGCTGTGCAATGTGACAACTTGAGAGCACCACAGAACCCACATAGAAATGCAGAAATGCATGCTTATAAGCTTGGTGCTAGGGAGGCAGAGATAGGAGGTCCCCTGGGGCTCTTGAACTGGCCAGCCTTGAGGAATTGGTGAGTTCCAGAGAAGTGAGGGACCTTATCTGAAGAAGAAGAAGAAGAAGAAGAAGAAGAAGAAGAAGAAGAAGAAGAAGAAGAAGAAGAAGAAGAAGAAGAAGA
>JADRCD010221466.1:0-31317 GCA_019843815.1 Montemys delectorum | reverse complement strand
ACACACACACACACACACACACACACACACACACACACACACACGGGTGGGGGGAGGGAGGGGAGAGGGAGAGAGGGAGGGAGGAGAGGGGGAGAGAACAGATCTTCAGTCCTCAGGTCTGTTGAAAGGTACATGCTGGGCTGCAGGAGCTGCAGTGCTGACAGGAGCTGACCTACCTGAACGGGGGCTGTAGTTCTGTGGAAATGCATTTGCCGGGCATGAGTGAAGCCCTGTGCTCTATATGTGCCTTCTAGCTTCAACATCATCCCAATCCCGTGCTCTCCCTCCTCCCCTCCCCACCCTTTCTCTCTCCATTTTCCTCCTCCTTTACATTTTACTTCTCCCCCCCATGACACACTCCCTCCCTTCCTCCCCCCCCCCCATCTAAAACAGGATATTTTGTTTTCTAGCCTAGGGTGGCCTGCTGAGGCCTGGGATTGTGGCTGTGTGCCACCACACATGGCAAAAACTTCAGATTACTTTTTTCCCTGAACAGTTCAAGCTTTCTGGATAACATCACCCAAAATGTACTCGTACATTCAATACTGATTTAGCTTCTATTGTGTACATCATAAAATACATGTGCTCAAAATGTCTTTGGAAAGCCAGCATAGATGCTACCTGAGTATGAGGCCTTACTTGGGTTGAGTTATCAGGAAGAAAAAAAAATCCATTCAGTTTGGATATTAAAGGGAGATGGGATTTAGAGGCACAGAAATAGGCAGAACTCTACCCCAGGTAGACAAAGAGACAGAGAAGGCAAGCAGGAGAGGGTTGAAGTGCAGAGGTGTCTGTGAACCTCCAAGACCTTTGGAAGGCTGGGACACACCTTCCTGCCTGTGTGCATGTTGCTTGCTGGCTAGCTGATCTTCCTGAGCTGTGCTCTTTGTTTCTCAGGGTTTCAGGGAGCCTAGGCTGGGCTCACACTCTACGTGCAGCTGAGGCTGGCTTTGAGCTCCTCCTAATCTTCCTGCCTCTACCTTCCACAGATTGGTGTTACAGGCATGTACCACCATGCCTGGCATGACCATACTCTTGAGTTCGTTTCTAACTTTAAGAGAACTCAAAGAAAGGCCCTGAAAGTGTGTTGGGGCGGGAAAGGGCACAGTGTCCTCATCCAATGAGGGACAGAGAGCCACGAAGAGGCAGACGATGCAAGGGAGGGAGAAGAGGGGTCCACTGAAGCTAAGGCAGGCTGCAGGCTGATGAGCCTCTCGGTAGCTTGAACAAAGCTTTGGAGAATTAAATGGGCATGATTTATTCTGAGGCTTATTGTACGGGGAATTTAATTATATCTGGCCCAATTAAGATGGCAAATAAGAATATTTTCGCTGACTATTTTTTAGTAAATATGGAAGTACATGAGTAAACCTTTCACTCCCCTGTGTTAAAAGTAAATATATCTTCAGTGAAATCAAAACTTGGGGAAATCTTCTAACTCAGGGAAGACAAACAAATTTAAATGAATAAGCCAGCTCCTCGTGTGTGATGGAGGTCTTCTAGACTTTCAAGTGTTGCAAACCCCAGGGATTGACGTGAGACACCCTGTGATGGATGTGGGTCCACAGGCAAGGTCACGGAAGCCAGGCAACCAACCATTCAGGCAGTATAAAAAGATTACAGAAGATGAGAAGATGTGTAATTCTCTCAGCCATGTCTTCAGGGTAGTGTGTAATATTGTCTAAATCACTCTACTAGAGCGGAAGCCTCTCTGATCTGAAAATTCAGAACATTCCAACAGGTAAAAATTCACAGGCTTTGTATCACTGCTCCCAACTCTCCTCAGGGTTCTCGAATGAAAGGCATCGCAAACTTTAAGAGCGTGAACAACAGACAGCTTTTGTCAGGTGAACTCTTAAACCTGAGCTCAACTACTGGCAGGAGAGATGTCTGCTAAAGTGAATGATGTCCACGGAAACAGGATCCGTAACACTTCCTGCCGCTGAGCATTAAGAAACAACCTTGAGTTTTAACTTTTTGAGGAAAGTAGACAAAAGGACAAGAATGTGGTGGTTATTTTATTTTACATACACTAGCAAGGAATAAAAGAAATTCGTGCTTACTTAGGCCTGCTCTAGGACTCCTACATGCATTCTCATTTAATCCTCAAGGCACTCCTATAAAATGCAGAACTCAGGCTGGCGAGATGGTTCAGCAGGGCCTTGCAGCCAAAGCCTGAGGAACTGAATTTGATCCCCAGGAAGAAATGGTAGTGGAGAGAACTAACTCCTGTTAGTTCTCATCTAATCTCTACTCACTTCTCTCTCTCTCTCTCTCTCTCTCTCTCTCTCTCTCTCTCTCTCTCTCTCTCTCTCTCTCTCGTGCACGCACACGCGCATATACACACACATAATAATCATAATAAATTAAAACAAATTTTAAAAAGAATGGAGAGCTCTGTGGAGCTGGAGTGTTGAGGGGACACACCTCCAATGAGAGAAGGAAGAGGACAACACCAGGGTCCCCCAATTAATTCCCTTGGGAGGCATGCCTTCACCTGATCTAACTGTATCGTGCCAAGCCCCCGCCTCTTAAAATTTCTACTATCTCCCAGAAACGTCAAGTTGAGGACCAAGCTCCATTATAAGGGTCTTGGCAGAGGGTAAGGGCATTTAAGACCCAAGCTACATCATTTAATACCAAGCTGTACTCTAAAGATCAGGAGGCTGGGGATGTAGCTCAATGGTGGCGAACTTAACAATTGTGTGCCAGACCCTGGGCTCAGTCCCCAGCACCGCAAATACACCAACTAAAAAAACCAACATCATTTAGGAGGGCAGGGCTGTCAATGCATATGACAGGCTAATGCTGAAAGTAGAACGTGCACACAAGAGTTGAGCATCCCCTTGGCAATCCTATTCTATTCCTCTAGCCCAAGAGATCATAATTTGTCCCTCAACATCTTGATTAAATAAGACATTAGCCCAGGAAAGCTGGGGTCACTGAACCAAATAGATGAAAGCGGCCAGCAACCTTGGTCCTTCGGAACCCCAGGGGCGTCGCCAGCATGGAACCTGTAGAGGGGGTTTCCAGGGTCCACATCTTAATGGCTTCTCTACCTCAAAAAGAAAAATCTAACATATTAAGTGCCTCACTGAAGACCCCCAATTACGTCTGGAATTTTTTTTTCAGGGAGTTTATTTTCACATGTATCCTGAAAAGCTGGTGGTCCAAATTTTCCCAGAGACTCATACACAATGAGAATCTGTCTCTTTATATTTAGCTGCAGGCCACCTAACAAGTTCTTAGGCGAAACACATTATTTTGCTAGCAGCAGAAGAATAAATACTGTATTTGGAAAGTTCCAGCGTTCTTCTTTAAAATATCGTCGTTTCCATAGCAATAACATCATGTACTAAAGAGTAGAATAGGGTTTCTTTAGAAACCACGTGTAAGGGTGCGCGTTCCCAGGAGGGGTTTTGAAGTGCCTCACCTGCGTGTGGTTCAGAGATGGAACAATGGTAACTGAGTCAGTCACCTTCTTAGAAAATAAAAGGTGGCAGGTACTTATCTGCCCGCTTAAATTAGGAGGCCAGCCTCCTGCCGTGGGGCACTACATGGTATCTTCTTGGGATCTGTGATCATAGTGGATAGACAGTAAAGTTCTACTCCCCCATTAGGATGAAAACTTATCAGAAACGCCTAATGTGCAGGGAGGGGCAGATCAGGTGAGGCCTCAGTGACAGTGCCGGGGTGACATTGTGACTGGAAAACAAGCCTCCCAATGACAGGATCGCTCCGTGCAAGGCCTTCTCAAGGTGGCTAATGATGCTTTAAATTTTCCTTAATAGAACATAAGAGAGTACCAACGTGGGGGCAAAAGACAGAGGAAAGAGGACAGAGGACCGAGGAGAACGAGAAAGCGAGACTCCCAGGTTGTTCTGCCAGATATTAAGATGGAGAAGCTTCGGCTGAGTCTCACTGCTAACATAGCAGAAGAGATCTATGGATAATCAAGGACTCACATAAAAATATAAAGGCTGGGGGATGGACAGCGGGCATGCTCTTCAGGAAAAACGAGCCATCATCCCCTTGGGCTCTCACAGTGCTCTTTAAAACTCCTACTAGACAGAATGCAGCCTCCTCCTCCTCCGTCTGCCTTGGAGCCGGTGCCTCTGCCTTCCTGTGCTTTCCCAAACTTGTTCTGTGAGCTTATTGTGTGTGCCCCACTGAGCTGCACCTTGCTCTGCTCTCCAGCTCCGACTCCCAAAGCCTCCTCAGGGGGAGTGAACGGGTGGCGGAATGTCACTGGAAAGGTCGCTTCTCTGGTTAACTAATGGCCGTCTGGCATCTGGCAAGGGGGACGGAGGTCACAAATGTCTCCATGCTGGGCCCGTCACTATTGAGCAAGAGGACACTGAAAGGGCCAGACTGTCCCTACCCCCTCCTCAAGCCCACACATCTTTGTCTCCCACACAAGGCTCCACTTGTACTTCCAGAAACAAAACCTTGAAACCTTTCAAGTCTCGAGAAACCCATGCCTCTCTGCCCACCTCTGAAGTCTTTTGTGCGGCCTCAGTGCTGCCCAGATCGCAGGCCAGAGGCAACCTCCCAGACTCTGAAAGGCGGGGCTCCGTGTCCTCGTGGCTCTGAAGAGCTTGTGCTCACAGACACTTTCCAAGCTGCCCAGAAATCAGAATAGTGCTTCGTTGGGCAGATGTGGGTTCACAAGGTCAGAAAGGCCATGGCGCATCCACTCTGTCCTCCGTATCCAATATCTGACCGACCACCCCAGACACACTCATGGACTCTGGTAATAATTCAATGAAGCCCTAGGACACAGAAGGAGTACTGAAACACAAGTGCAGAATTTTTCAGGGATGCATTTCAAAGATTTACCTTCCTCCCCCATGGGGCCAAAGGTCTCAGAAGGAGCAAATGCGTACTCTATCATAGAAGTGAATTTGGGACTGCCACCACCCCCCCCTTTTTTTTAAACCACCCCTGATTCTACCCAGATGTTTTTTTTTTCCTTAAACGCAAAGGCATCATTTTCTTGCCAGACTCGAAATGATTGATCAGCCCCCCTTAAAACATTTTATTCTATCCTTTCCCATCTGAGGGAACAGAAATCACATTAATATTAATATTCTTACTGTCTCCCCGGAGAGAGGAATGCTCCCTTAACTCCCCTCCCAATTACTGCCAACACCACAGGGATGTGAAGTCAGAGGAAGCTACTGAGGCAGGGGCTGCAGCTGTTTTATTAGCAACAGCTGGTGGCAGACCCTCCCCCAACCCCTTGTCAGCCCCAGCTTCTTGAGACTGCGTGGCAAAGGGTGAGACAGGAACACGGCAGGCTTCAGCCTTTGCATGCAGAAAAGGGGCCCTGTGCTGAAGAAGGCGCAGGCAACCTTCAGGAGGGGACGAAGAGACGAGACGTTACAAAAGATTATGCACTCTCCCTATCACGCAGGTAACATCTGAGCAATTAGACATACATATTGAGTAACTAAAACCACCTGTGGATTTGTCCAAGCTCCTTAAGTAGGGAGGAAAATGTGGGGTGCACATGTCTTATGCTTACCCTTACGGTGACTTTGAATGTATCCATGATCAAGGGCAGAATTTGCGGACACTGAGTCTCTTTCTGTGTTGGCAATAGGTCTACCATCAAAGGGAATTCTGTGCCATTTGCCCAGCAGAGAAATAAATCTCCCTTTCTCACTTCAGTCTTGACTCCTATCTAAGGAGCCCAAAAGGATACTGGTTCCTCTCTTTTCAATTGGAATGCCAGGTAGCATTTTCAGGCGTATTAAATTTACATGTGGAATGCCTCGTTTAGCAGAGACTGCTGACCAATTAACCGAGTACCCTTCCTAATTGTAGCTTTTCTGTTTGCATATAGTTTTCTCTCTGATCAAGACAGGGGAGTATTCATGAAGGTATTCAGTTATGGAGCCCCCGCTCACGCTGTCAGAGTATTGCCGCCATCCTAAGCGTACAGAATACCAATCCTAAATTATGAAAATAAGAAAAAGAGGAAGTTCAGGCTGGGGGTACTGCTCAGTGACAGAGTGGGCGCCCAGCACGCACAATGCCCTAGGGTTAAGCCCTTAAACTGCACCCTACCCCCAAAAGAAAAGGAGAGAAGGAAGGAAGGAAGGAAGGAAGGAAGGAAGGAAGGAAGGAAGGAAGGAAGGAAGGAAGGGAAAGAGAGAAGACTGGAAGGAAGGAAGGAAAGATTTGGATAAGAAAATGTATGATAAGTTTTAGAGGGCTTTTTGTTTGGTTGGTTTTTGTTTTGTTTTGTTCTTAAAGCATAACTTTAAAATGTATGGCTTGTTGAAATCCCAAACCATCGATCATCGTTGAGAAAATGGTTAACAAAATCCAAAATTCAAACTCATGAAGTGCCTGCCTCTTGGGAGGAGAAACTAGAATAATGTCAAATGGAAAGAAATCTTGGCCGCCCTTTTGGTTCCTTTCAAGTGTAGCAAATTTAGGACATACATTTCTTCCCCAAGGATCAAATATTCTTAAAAATAAAGCTTAAAAGTAAAGCTTTCCAAATGTAACAGTAACTTTTAGAGGACCAATGCTGAATACCTCACGGAGCCTTAAAATAGCAGTCCGTGGGGCTCTGGGAAACACATGGTCCCTGCTTGACTGAGCTAGCTCCCTGGTTGTGGATTCCCCCCGTCCTTTTAATGGTCAGGTCATCAGGAAGGTCGCACTCAGGGAAGGTGCTTCTACTGTTCTTTGCCATGTCTGTCTACTCAATATTCTGGGTATGGTTTTAGAGAAATTCATTTGCTTCCTGTAACTGACAAAACACCATTTTTTCAGAGGGAAGAATTCACTATATCCTGAAGAACATTGTTGCTGTTTTGGGACAATAGGGATCAAACTAAGGACCCCCATCAGCTGGCTAAGTTTTCTGCTATTCCAGGCCTCAGAACCTAAAGAACAGAACCAACGTCTTTCTGCATCCTAAACTCCTGCCAACACATAACCTTATGCGGTAAGAGAGACTCTGTAGATGTCACTATGTAGCTCATAGTGGACAGATGATCCTGAATTCTCAGGGTGGCCTGTTAGAATAATTGTGAAAGTTCTTAGAACTGAGGAGAGTGGCTGAGGAAGAGCAAGAGAAAAGGGGAGCAGTAGGGAGAAGCTGTGTAACACAAGAGGCTCCCAACTCAGCTTCGTGGCTTTGAAAATGAGGGAAGAGACTCAGGAGAAAGGGATGCAGAGCTGTCTAGAAACCATAAAAGGTCAGGAAAGCAGATCTCCTCCACGGACTCCAGGAAGATCTGAAGCTCTCTGGATATTGAGATCTTAGCCCATCGAGACCCACCCCAGGCACCAATCTTTCACAGCAGTAAGATAATGAGTGTGTTTTAAGTGGCTAAGTCTGTTGTCATTTGTTATGGAAGCAGTAAGAGATGTCCACTTGGACTCCTGTTATTTCTCATATCTGAAGATTCTATTTGGAGTCAGTAACTGACTCTAGGACACACAGATGATGGGAAAATTCTCCAAAATTCAAAGCAACATAAAGAAGAAAATAGCTGTGGAGAAATGAAGGTGCAGGCTCAAAGAGTAAGTGAAATGAACCACTTAGCACTTTAATCTTGCTCTCCAAGAGCCCCTCAATTCTACTCTCAGAAAATGAAAAGATGAATCAAGAGGGTCTTGAGCTCTAGGCTGCAAAATGTTATCTTGTCTCAGAGAGAAAAGTATTCTACTTCATGTTTTTATTATTAACTTTTGGTTTTCTTTCTTTCTTTCTTTCTTTCTTTCTTTCTTTCTTTCTTTCTTTTTTCTGAGACAGGGTTTCTCTGTATAGCCCTGGCTGTCCTGGAACTCACTCTGTAGACCAGGCTGACCTCAAACTCAGAAATCCACCTGCCTCTGCCTCCCAAATGCTGGGATTAAAGTCGTGTGCCACCACCGCCCAGCTAAAGGGAATCAGATCTTGTTACAGGTGGTTGTGAGCCACCATGTGGTTGCTAGGATTTGAACTCAGGACCTTTGGAAGAGCATTGGATGCCCTTACCTGCTGAGCCATCTCACCAACCCTGGTTTTCTTTAGAATTTAAAGAGTATGATTATATTCTCTCACATTTAGTAACTTAGCTAAAGGTAATATAAAAATTTGAATTTTAGTACTCCATTTCTTCAGTCAATGTATTGATATCTCACAACACACCAACAAATTAGACAACAAGATCAATGCCTTTAATGTTATTCAAAACCATCTTTTAAATCTGTGGGAAATTTTCCTGTTTGTTTCTATTTCTTTCATCAAGGAAGACAAGAGTGGGGAAGAACTCCCCCAGGTCAGCAGACTTCAGCCTGTGGGTTGAAACCCCTTTCAGGAGGTCACATATAAGCTATTCTGCCTAGCTGACATTTACATTAAGATTCATAACATTAGCAAAATTACAGTTATGAAGCAGCAACAAAATAATTTTATAGTTGGGGATCACAACAACATGAGGGACTGTATTAAAGAGTCATGGCACAGTGTTAGGAAGGTTAAGAACCACTGCACTGTGTTAAAGAACTTGCACATCAGGAAGATGGATCATAAATTTATGGTCCTGCGGTAGAGCAGGTGTTCTCTGCTGAGTGATACAAGAAAGTGAACTGCGAGACCTGACTAAATCTAAAACCCTCCCAGTCGCACATAAAGACTAAAAAGTACCTCACATCTAGACAAAATTTGTACTTTACATTTAAAAATTGTGTCTCTGGACCTGGAGAGATGGCTCAGTGGGTAAGAGCACTGACTGCTCTTCCGAAGGTCCTGAGTTCGGATCCCAGCAACTGCATGGTGGCTCACAACCACCGGTAATGATCTCTGACGCCCTCTTCTGGTGCGTCCAAAGATAGCTACAGTGAATTACGCAGGAGCAAGCAGGGCAAGAGCGAGTGGGGCCGGCATAGGTCCTGAGTTCAATTCCCAGCAGCCACATACATGATGACTCATGACCATCTTTACAGCTACAGTGTACTCATACATAAAATAAATAAAATAAATCTTAAAAAAAAAAATCGTGTCTCTGAAACCCTGACCAAATACTTAATTGCGGTGACCCTTTTTAGGCCGGCTCTAACCCTAACTGCGGGTCAGGCTGAATTCGGCAGCCTCAAAGCAGACAGGAAATTCCCATGATGCTGTGTCCTGAGACGATGCTTGTGTAGTATGGCTGGTGTAGGAAGCTGTCTCTTGCTTTTCTCCAGCACCTTGGCATGTGACTCTGATTGTTTTCCAATACAGTATCGGGACCTTAGAAGTGGTATTCCTCTTAATATATAACCTTCTATAATACAGTTGGAATGGAAAGCAGTGGAGATCGATGGGAGTGGGAGGGATGGGCATCTCTAAAGTGTAAGATGATGAATCGGAACTCCAGCATCCACATGAAAAGCTGGGTGTGGTAGCAAACACTTGCAATCCCAGTCAGAGGCAGCTGAGACAGGGGGATCCCTGGAGCTCACCACACAAAGTCTCTCACTGGCCTAGAAGTGGCCAAATAGGCTAGACGTTGGGCAGTGGTTTGAATAAGAAATGTCCCTAATGAACACATTTATTCCAGCACTTGGTCCCCCATTGGTGGAACTCTTTGGAGGGGATCACGGAACCTTTAGAAAGTGGGGCCTTGATGGAGGTGGTCTTTGAGAGCTCATAGATTTTTTTTTTCCCCTACTGTTTAGTTTGAGTTGAAGATGTGACCTCAACATCCTGCTGTGGCCATCTGCTGTCATGCCCCCCGGCCACTTGTAAACTCTCTCTCCAGAACCAAGAGCCCAGATAAACTTTTCATCAGAAAGTTGCTTTGGGGAGGAGTCGGGTGTGGGCTGTGAAGATCTGAACCCTGTGGGCTTTTATGGTTTGGACTGTTCTGTGGAAAGAAGATAGAAGACTTGGGAGCTGTGAGCTGGGAAAGCTAATCTTGGTTGTCAACTTGATATACCTGGGGAGAGGAAGCCACAATTGAAGAATTGCCTCCATCAGACTGGCCTGTGGGTGTGTCTGTGGGACATTTTCCTGATGAATAATTGGTGTGGGAGGGCCCAGCCCACTATGGGCAATGCTACCCCTGAGCGGGTGATCTTGGATTCTATAAGAAAACGGGGTGAGCGTGAGCAGAAGAAGCAAGACAGTGACCATGTTTCTCTGTGGTTTCTATTTTGATTCCTGCCTCTAGGTTCTGCCTTGAGTTCCTGCCTTGGCTTCCTCTAATGATGGCCTCTAAAGTGTAAGCTGAAATAGGCCTTTTCCTCCCCAGGTTGTTTTGTCTGTGTCTTGCCACAGCAGCAGAAAGCACATCAGGATACCCTGTCTCAAAAGGTAAGGACTAGGTCAGTGAACTAGCTCAGTAGGTAAGGGTGCTTGATGCCAAGCCTGGTGACTTCAGTTCAATTGTTAGTGGATGAAGAGAACTGATTCCTACAAATTTTCCTCTGACCATCCTTATTCACATCATGACACATGAATGTGTGCACACACAGACATATACCACAGACACACACAAAATAAATAGATGAGTGTAAAAAAAAATTAAAAGTGGGAATTTTTCTAGTGAATGACACCCAAGGTTAGCCTCTACTCTCTACACATATTTGCACATGTATGTATACACACACATTCATGTACATACGTGTGTACCAACAGCCATGTGAACATGCCCACACACATGCAAAAATTTTCAAAAGAAAGAAAGAAAAAATTGTATAGATCAACATAAATGAATATGACTCTATGCTGAATTAAATATCTATGAAATGATTATATAGGGATGTTAGAAGTTCAGCTGTTGCCAACCATGCAAGAGATTGTTTTCCTTCAAAGGCTTAAATCAGATTTGGCACTTTTAACTTCAACCTACTACGTAGAACATTTACTCAGTTGACCTCCCTCTTCTTCGGAGTGACGTCACCCATGACCATGGCAATTGGACTGACATTGTTATAATTGGTAGAGTCTACTATGACTTGGGGGAAATGCCCTTGGCCTTTGAGATTTCCAGAAGGGAATTATGAAGTAGACATTTTCTGCTAGCGTCAGTACCCAAACCTCTGAAACTATGAATCAGAATAGACTTTTCTTCCTCTTAAGCCGAATGTCTTGGGCATTTTGTCACAGCAGAAAGCTGTGCTTGGCATAGCGGCGAGTTCTGGGGAAAAGCCGTTCTCTTTTAAATCAGCGCCTTTTGTAAATAACAACAAAATGTTTTCTTTTGTGAGGATGGGCGTCTGTGTTATACTGTATACATGTGCACATGTGAGTGAGTGTGCATGTGTGTGGGCGTGCTTGTGGAGCTCATAAAACAACTTCACGTGAAATTCCTCAGAGGGTGTCCACGTTTTATCGAGACAGAGTTTCTTAAGGACCTAGGACTCACTAAGTAGGCTAAACTGGCTAGCCAGTGAGTCCCAAAGATCTAGCTGTCTCTATCTCCCCAACACTAGTATAACAAGCTAGTCCCACTATGCCCAGTCTTCTACTTGGGTCTGAAGATTGGACTCTGGTTCTCCAGTCTCCATGGCAATCACATTACCAACTGAGGCATCTCCCCATCCCCAAACGCTTCCTGTCAGAAGTTCAAATGAACACTTTAAATGTGCCCTGTAGAAAGTCATCATCTCTTTTTGTGCCCTTAATAAAATGTCTCTTAACTGGTTGATGGACATAATTCAAGGCCCTGATGCTTGATGAAATTAACAGATGTTAGGCAGTGATGGGCGTGATTTCAAAATTGTTGGTCAAGTCTCAGAGGTGAGCACATGCTGTGTCAAGGGCAATGGAGTATGGTGGTATACTATACCGCTTTATTTACCAAGAAAATAGACCACATACATCAAAGCGAAATGTAGCATGGACTCCATACACTGGTGAGTATCAAGGTCTCATACATATGCCAAACATCTGATTAGTACAGCCTACGATGGTTTGGGGGATGGCTTTTGAGGTTTCCAAAAGGAATTTATAAAGCAGGAATTTCTGATAGTATCGGTGAGTATGGATGAAAAACAAAGCCTAGACTCATTGGAAGGTGCCCACAATTATCTTTAAGGAAAATGGCTTGTTAGCCAACCTGTGCATGACCTTCACCCACGGACTGAAAGAGCACCCGTGATCTAGCAGTGGATGGCTACGCTTGACAGAGATGCTATTTTAATACTTCTCCACTCCGAGCTATAAATCTTTTGACTCCTTTCCAAGACATGTGGTTTCAACATTGTGTGTGGATTCCTTTCCTGAGGAGTATTATAAGCAGCTTTGAGAGATGTACAAAAACAAAGTGTGTGTGTGTATGTATGTATGCGTATGTGTGTTGAAGAAAAAGCTGTGTTTTGGTAATGTTCCAACCAAAAATATCTACCTTGCCTGACACACTGAGATGTCTGGTTTTGATGGCTTTGTGTTTCTACTGGGAGGGTCTGGGCCACACAACAACACTGAAGCTTTGTAGCCAATGGTGCTTGGGAACACAAGGACGAAGGCACAGACACCTCGGGTTCTTTTTGTGACAGTTTCCCAGATGAGTAAAGGCCTACTGGGAAAGTAGATGACAAGCGTCATTTCCCTTCGCCACTGTCTGCAGGGAAGGAATCTTTTGCCAAGCCGTGGTAATGTTGATTGTGTTTCCCTTCCATGAGCATGCAGAACTGTGCCCCTTGCCACCTGCATACCTTTGAAGTGAAAGGACACTATTTTTATTTTTTATTCTCTGGTTGTATGTACACACATGGTACACACATGGGCATGTGTTCGTGTGGGTGTGTACACATGTTCTTCAGTCAATCTCTATTCTTTAGGTTTCTTGGTTCATAGATTGAGCAGGCTGGCTAGCCAGTGAGCCCCAGAGATCCTCCTGCTTCTGCTTCCTCCAAGCTTCCGTACACAGTGGTTATAGATGGCCAGCACCTCCATGCCTAGACTCCTTACGTAGGGAACTCGGAAACTCACACTTGCATAGTAACAAGCACTTTACCAACTGAGATATTTTCTCAGCCCCTGAAAACCATTTTAAAAGGAAAATAATTATTAAAGTTAACCAAAAGTGATTTTTTAAAAAAAAGGTATTTTTCTAAGGCTTGCCCATGAATTCCCATGCAATCCTGCAGCAGTCATTTGCTCTCTTATCATCATTTCTCCCCTAGACCCCTAACTCCTGTGTCCCTACCAGAGTTAGTAACTTCTCATCATAACCATGTAAGGTAGAAATTCCTCATTCTCCTTTGTTTGCCATCTATCTAAATCTCAGAGTACTTAACCAGCAACACCAGATCTATAATATATGGCTATTAAAGTTTATTGACAAAATGGATGAGTGTATGCATGGGGAAATCTACTTGTCTGTGTATTTTTACTACAGTTCAGGGAAGACTCTTTGTTAAAGCTATTCCAATTGACCTGCTGAGGAAATCTTTGTGCTGCCCATAAAGCCCAGCTGTCACATTGAAACTCCACACTGAGGAACTTGGACCCAGGGTGCCTGAGTTAGATTCCATTTGACTAATTAACTTATACATTGATCCAATCAAGCACTGGCTACTTATGTGTTTATTCCTATCAGTGACATTAAAATTATCAGTTATCCCTTCTGTACCTTGATTTAATTCATCTGTAACATGAAAACATTAATATAAACTTCACAAAAATAACCATGAATACCAGAAGTCAGAAGCTATCTAGGTTGTATCACAATGTTTTATACACAGAGGTGCTGATAAAATTTAAATGCATATTCAAGATCATCTAGTTCCCACTACTCTGACTATATTCATCAGTCAACAACCTCATGCTAATTCTTCCAGAAAATTGTAATTTGAAATTTAAAAAAAAAAAAGAAGGAATCAATGTACTGTTCTCATTTTAAGTCAACATGTCTTTAAGTAACACGTTTGGCCTGGGGCAGATGGCCCAGTAGGTAAAAGACATACTGTACAAGCATTGAGAGTGTGACCCAGGATCCCCAAATCCATAGAGAAAGCTGGGCATGGAGAGAGACATCTGAAATCCAAGCCCTCCTATGAGGAAGTAAGAGATGAAGATGGGATAGTCCAGACACTATCTGGACTATCATACTCAGGAAAAAAAAAAAAACAACAAAAACACCCAGAAGGACAGATGTGAGATTCTCCTCCAACCTTCACCCCGATGCTGTGGCAGACACAAATATGCACACATATACACCCATTACACATTCACAAACATAAATAGACAAAATAAAATGAATATCCGTAAAAGATTAGTGTTTGTTTGTTTTTGTTTGAGACAGGGTATCACTAGCCCAAGCTAATTTGGAATTCTTTATATACCACAGGATATCAAAGGATTGGAGAGGATATCAAAGATTGGAAAGCTGATGTGATTCTTGGTCCTCTGCATAACCATGCCTGTGGTATGACTGAGCTTTCAGCAGAACTGAAGCTAGATTGGAAGGAACTCACACCATCGCTGAAGCCAGGGCTCCTGAGGCCCCCATAGATGGAACTTGACCCTCCTGAGTAGCCAGTAAGAGTCATCATATGGAATTCCAAGTTCTCCATCTGAGACTCCAGCAGCTTTCAGTGGGTGGTGGTCTTGGTGTCTGTAACCAGCTTAATGGTCACGATACTCACGAAGCTTCTGGTTGGTGACATGCTTGACTTGCTGCAGGGTAGCCTCTAGCTTGGTCAGATTGCCTTGTCATCCTTAAAGACCAGACCCTCACACACTGTTTAGCATCAGTAATGGAAGCCTTTAGACATGGCCTTTGGGGGCCTTGACCTCTGCCTATAAGTGGCTTATGATTCATCTTGGAGAACTCTTCACTGTGCTTCCCAGCCAGTGATGTTCATATTTGACCCAACCCATGCTCTCAGCCTCAGCCCAGGGACTTAGGGTCTCTCACCGGGCATGGACTTTGACCACAATGCCATCCATGTTCAGGTAGCAGCTGTTGCCTGTGAGCAGAACCATAGCCATGTCCAAGATCTGAGACTGCAGCACACGGATCTCGCCTTCATGGATCGGCCCAAGGGCGTTGACCTCATTCGTGTCTCCATTCCAGCTTCCAGCTCCATTTTGTTTGTGTAAGCATCATCCTCATCTTTCACGAGGGAGATAAATTCATTCTCCACTCCTGTCTGGTTGGTTGCATCCTTCTACTTCTTCTTGGAGTTTTCTACCAGGACAGCATGTTGCCAAGCTCCACCTCCACCTACAACTTCTTCTGGCCCAAGGAGTCCAACTGCTACCTCAGACTAAGGATATGTCTTTTACATTTGTTATTTATATTACTTCAAGCCACTTTATGCTGCTGCAGGAGGACTCCACTTGCTCTCTAGTACCTTGTTCTCCTGCTAAAAGAAGCACACCTTGAGGGTGAAGGAGGTAAACTTCCTGTTGAGGGTCTCCATCTTTTCCATCTGATTGTGCATGGCCTAGATACTGGAGTTCACCTCTAGTTCCAAGGTGCACAGCAGCCTCTGGTTCACTATGATCACCCCCAACACTAGTCTTGATCTGGCTGCTGTCCAGACCCATGTTCATATTCCTCCAGAAGCTGATGAGCTCACCCTGCACATCCTTATAGAGATTGGAGACCCTGAGGCCAGAGGTAGATACTTTGTAAGATGTGGGTCACCCTGATGGTGGAGGTTGGCCTGAAAATAGCAGGCTGAAGCCAGGTGTGAGGAGTAGGCAAGTATCATCTGCCCCTAAATGATCAAAAGCCAATTTTAAGTGTGTGTATAGGTGTGCCAGTCAGTCCTTATACGTCATTTCCCATAGATCATCACTCCTGCATGAACTGATATAACACAACCTGTTCTCTTGACCCATAAAGACTAAGCCTGGGCTTATGATGATTCTGTCAAAAGCATAAGCCTTTTGGAAGCACAGACTCAACCCATCAGGCAGTGTTTTTCCTCTGTGCCCTTAACCCTGGAAAAAACAGATTAAAACTTTACTGTGGTATTCAAAAACACAAAGTAGATGCAGCAAGTTTTCTGGGATAGAGTGAGCCCTGCAAGGACCGTCTTGAACTCATTCACTCATCCAACATCTACTGATCATCAATCACATGCCCATCTCTGTGTTAGGCCCTTGTGAAGATGGGCAATGCCCTTGAACAGTTCACACTCTAGAACGTACTTGAACAAACCGAGGTTGTAACTATTTGAAGAAGTAATTGGGTCTCTGCCTCATTTCTTTATAGCCTTTAAGGAATCCACCAAACAAAAATGGATCCAAAGTGAGAGACTGTGGGTGCCGGCAGGTGTGTATATACATCAGCCAACGTTCCTGCCATGCTGACTACCTGAGGTCATCCGTTTAAAGAAGGAAAGATTTATGTTATCTTGGTTTTGGAGGTCTCAGTCCATGGTCCGTTAGCTCTGTTACTTTGATGTCTGGTGATACAGAACCTCATGTCAAGAGTGGGTAGTGAAACAAAACTACTTAGTTTACTATGGCTGTAAAGGAAACCAATGAGCACAAGGATCTGTGGTCCCATAGTCCCCTTTGAGGGCTAACCCCAATGGGCTAACCTTTTCTAGTTAGGCCACAGTTCTTAAAGGCCTGCCACCTCCCAATAGCCTGATGATTGAACATCTAACACATAGCCTTTGAGGATGTCTGTGATCTAAGACACACCCACAGACATATCTGCATATGTACATCATTTCATCGCAGCACAGCCTGACTTACTATAACATGGTTCCTGAGAGGTAAACTCAGGACATGGCAAGATGGAAGCGTCACCCGGCTGTCTGATCCACACGACTGTGTTACTGAGTCCTTTGTTTGGAAAATGTGCATATTTAACTCATCAATCCATTCACTTTCTTGACAACTGTTTATTGAGAGCCTGGTATGTGCCAAGAATTGTTCTAGGTTTCAGGAATGAGTGGGCACCACTGATTCACAGGGCTCCCATCAATCTCAACCCGACATAAACTTCACTTCATAAAGCAGGCTATATCCTGATATGGGGGTACCTCTGACCTCAGTTCTGCATTACCTATCAGCTTAAATGTTATTGGCCTGCAACTTGTAAACAAACTATGTGTGCAAATTCACATGATTGCAACTGAATATTCTGTTGTAACCAGTACCCAGATCAATAAGCTAATGCTACCAGCCAGCACCCCAGAAGTCTCTTAGAACACTAGCTCTCACTTTCCCAGAATGGTCACTACCATCCAGCCTTTTGGCAGCATAGCTTTAATTGTCTCACATTTATGTAAACTGAATCACATTGCTTTTATCTTTAGGCATTTATAAAGTGGGTAGTTATCTTTTCTAAGTTTTGTGTGTCTTCAGAAATGCACACTGAAAGCTGAATTCCCTAATTAACTTCCTAGCAGAGGAGAATGGACTCTGAAACAGTACCTGGGACCAAATCCATCACACTCGATGTGCCTGGATCATAGTCGACCTGAGCTCAGGAAGATATGGCTTTGAGACCTTTCTGATGAACTTGACTGAATGAAGATTCCATTTTCTACTCTAGTTAACATTCCAAGTGTGTGTGTGTGTGTGTGTGTGTGTGTGTGTGTATGCATGAAATTCTTCTGTGTCAATTTATTAATATCTAAAGTAAACAGGATTTCTGAAACAGCGCATGAATGAAAATGTAAGCCCTCCTATTAGTTATATTGAGGCAGCTACTCCAGACTGGAGTTGACACAGCTTCCCTTCCAAGTAAGTAGCCTGCATAGCTTCTTTCTGGTGACCTCATTGGTTGATAGGAGAGCCTATCGATTTGATTAAAGGGTCCTATCAGTGGCCATGTGGCAGAAAATTTCCCTTCCGCCCTAGCCTAGAAAATTCTGACCTACCATACCGCAATTCAAAGATTCTTACGCGTAGGACTGACTGCATCTCTTTTTTTGTTTTTCAAGAGGTGACTACTATTAACTCTATCTAAAAGCCAGGCCAGTGGCATTCCACTTTTCTGAGTATATTTGACCATCTCACTTACCTTGGCTTTTAGCCTTGTTAGAAGCCTTCTTCATCCTTGGTACTTTGGTTGGCATTGACCTTCCCTCTGCACTCAGCGACACAGCAAATGGGTGGTTCTGAGGACACAGGGAAAGAAAGCTTTGAAAAGCAGCTTCCTAATGGGGCCATTCTGGGAAACATTGACCGGGAAAATGGCCCTGGGTATTTACTGTGGACTTCTACCTCCAAATAGCCACAAACAAACCCTGTGATGTCACCACAAGACAAGCCCCTTCAAGGGCCTATAGGAAGGCCTAACAATGACAAACTCACAGACACCTGCAGCCAGGAGCCCAGCCGCTTCTAGTTGGTGAGGACAGAACTTGGGTTCTACAGATCTTTGGAATCACATCCAAGATCCTCTGCTCATCGCTCCAACTGTTACTTTCATTGTTGGTAGATTGGTCTTAGACCCTGAAGCAGGCCTCCCACTTTCTAGACCAGTTATCCTCCTGATGGCTCTCCCTTACTAATCCATTTAGGAATTTATGACAGGCAAGACATTGAGAATGCCACTCTGAGATTTACGGGGTTATTTCTGACTCTGCCGGATGCTTTTGCTGGATGTAGGTACTCCTTTCCATCATTCACAAGGAGACAGATGGTGAGGAGGCCTTGAGCAGGAACACTCGTGGCCAGCCTAGACCTCCAGCATGTCAGGTCATCTCTTCTCACGTCTCCTGGTTCCAATCGTACTGTTTTACCAATGAGGTAAACAAGAGCAGTGTGGCGAGCCATGGGGCAGATTCAGAAACACACAGTTCTCTCCATTGCCTTAGTTAGACGGTGAGGCTTGTGAACAGTGCCAAGGAGTGGTCTGCCCATCTTCCTTTGTTGCCGTGGCAGCAACCGACAGCTTCTCCAATTGGAGACAAGGACTTTCTGCAATTTAAACAAAGACCATTGGGAAAGTATGTTTTCTTGACCGTTTGCAGGAAATCCTGCCCAACACAGACAAGAATGCAGCACTTCCTGGACTTCCGGGAGCTCTGTGTGTTTGCGAGGGTGACTCTGAGTTAACCCAGAAAAGATACATTCTCTGAACAAGAAAGCTAGAGGGCTGGAGAGAGGGCTCAATTGGGAAAATGATTAACGCACAAGCACAAGGACTGAGTCCCTAGCACCCACTTAAAGCTGGGCACAGTGCTCAGGGTCTATCACCTCAGAGTTAGGAAGCTCGGAGACAGGTGGATGATACACAGAGATCATTGGCCAGGAAGTCTAACTTAATTAATGAGCTCTCGGGTCAGTGAGAGCCTGCCTAAAAAAACTAAGATGAAGAGTAATGAAGGGAGACACTCAATGTCGACCTTTGCCCTCCACTCATATACATATGCATGTGAACATCATCACAAACATGCAGGCATACATGTCACACAATACAATGCCTGCATAACACACACACACACACACACACACAGAGAGAGAGAGAGAGAGAGAGAGAGAAAGAGAGAGGGAGGGAGGGAGGGAGGGGGAGAGAAACTTCTTATATGCAGTAAAAACAGATAACTTTGTTGCATGTGTATTAAGGTAAACTAGAAGGGGAACACCCATTTTGGGGGATGGTCTGGTTTTCTGTCTCTTATCAAATGTCCACCCACCAAGAGCCACTTAGTAAGATACTAGGTGGGCAGGGAACAGTCCAGTGCTGTCTCGGGAAGCTGGGAACAAATGATTGCTCAACATATGTACACTAAAATCTATGTCTCTAAAGTAAGACTCAAGCTATGCCTCCTATCCCGGGGAAGCCACAAGAACAGGCAACACATAGCTGTCCTGCTCTGTGCAGGCTGGCCTCTTCTGTGGTGACATGTGCAACAGCAAGGGTGACTGTGAGCAAAAATAATGAGAGAAACATCTGTCTCTCTTTCCCAGGCAAATGACACAATTCCTATTCCAAGCGTGTGAGCTCCCCTGAAAAGCCACTTTAATGCTGTTTTTCCTCTTCTGGAATCTGTTGGTCACCTTTCCTTTGCTCATACTTTATGATGGTTCAAAATCAAAGAAGACAACTGCAACAAAATGCACACATCTCTTTGACAGCATGAGATGAGAGAGAGAGAGGGGGAGAGAGAGAAGAGGGGGAAGAGAAGGAGGGGAAAGAGGAGGAGGGAGGGGAGGAGAAAGAGGAGAAAGGAGAAGAAGGGGAAGGAGAGGAGGAAGAAGGAGAAGAAGAAGGAGAAGGAGAGGAGGAAGAAGGGGAGGAGGAGGAAGGGGAGGAGGAGGAAAGTGGTAGATGTTACACGGGTATAAGGATTCTTTTATTGATGAGGAAAGAACCCAAGGCCTCATGGAGGCTTAGCATGTTGTACTGGATATAGATTTTTATAAACTTGACATAGTCTATAGTCATCAGAGAGAAGGGAAACTCAATCAAGAAAATGCCTCCTTAAGACTGGGCTGTAGACAAGCCTGTGAGGATCATTTTCTTGATTAATGATTGATATTGGAGGGCCCAGAACCCTGTGAGTGGTGCTGCCCCTAAGCAAGAGATCCTGAGGCATATAACACTCTGCCTCCGTTTGTGTCTCTGGGTTTCTGCCTTGAGTTCTTGCCTTGACATTCTTCAATGATTGATTGTGATTTGGAAAGTAAGATGAAACAAACTCTTGCCCTCCCCCCCCCCAAGTTAATTCCAGCCATGGTGTTTAATCACAACACTAGAGACCCTAACTAAGACACATGTAATTTCCCTTGAGCTATACTCCCACGCCACAGTTTTTTAAAAACAAAAACAACAAAAACCAACCAACCAACCAAAAAAAAACAAAAAAAAAAACAAAAAAAAACAAAAAAAAACAAAACAGAAATTGGGGCTGGTGAGATGGCTCAGTGGGTAAGAGCACTGACTGCTCTTCCGAAGGTCTTGAGTTCAAATCCCAGCAACCACATGGTGGCTCATGACCACCCATAATGAAATCTGATACCCTCTTCTGCGTACTCATTTATAGTAATAAATAAATCTTAAAAAAAAAAACCCAGAAATTAGGAAAAGTATGTTTTAGAAATATTTGAATTTAAAATATTATAAAGGTTTAAAAATTACCAAGTGACCCAATTTCATGTCTTAGGAATGGTCTAGAGGTAGAAATGCTAAGTTGTGTCACCAGAGTACAGCTGCCATGAAAATGACTGTTGTTGGGTTTCAGCTTCAAGTACTACAGGGTGCTTGCTCTCTTGCTTGCCCCTCCCCACATCCTGGCCCATACACAACTTGTCCATACTTTCGTAACAGAGGTCCGGAGATTAACGCGAGACTTTGGCCTAGTATCCCACAGGCAATGAGGCAGGGGACACAGGCTTCTGGCTTCCTGTGCAGAACTTGTACTCGAAGTGATAGGATTTCTGTTTGTTGTGGCACACCTAGCATCAAATACTGACACTTTAGAGAGGAAAGGAACTCCTGAAACAAAGCAGCTCAGGGCTCTAATTTTCCTAATGGGGAAACCGATACTCTGGCAGGTGCCACAGCAAGGCCAAGATGGCGGCAGGAAGTTGGGTTCTCTTTTCTGGGCCTCCTCTTCTTCCCCTCCCTACTGCTCCTCAAATCAATTTCTTCCCTAAAGCATCTCATGACCTCTTTGGAGAGTGTTCTGCTGCTGTCAGGAAGACAATAAACCGAGCTCAGGGTCAGGGTCACACGGCACATCCCTGTTGCCCAGCCTCCGGAATCATTTGAAAATGAAAACACTTCTGAACAATTTCACAATTTTTAGAATTTAATTTAGGATAACTAATTAATAGTATTAAAGAAATCCTAAGAGGAAGGCAGGAAGAGTATACTTGTGCAAATCCAAGTTTATTTTGGAAAGGATTTTGGTTAGTATTACAAGTTGGTGCTCCATCCATTCACTGAACTATCTACAAACCTGCTCATCCATCCATCCATCCATCCATCCATCCATCCATCCATTACTCATCTCCCCATCATCTATCCATCCACCCACACAACCACCTAGTCAACCAATCTTAATTCAACCAACACCTCATTCAAAAAACATTTTTGCATGAATCTTAAATGTCCGTTGTTGAATATAGAAAACTGTATGAAACACAATCTGACTATGAAAATATGCAAGACTACAAAAGAAGATTATACTATGTATGAGGGACACAAAATATAATATTAACGCACAGTTGACGAAGGTTTCTGGGGATTTTTGATTAAACACTTCAAAAGATGAAATTGTAAGTAAGAAATTGTCCTCCCTTTTAGGAACTTAAAGTAATAAGAGAGATAAAATACACATATAATGAATATTTCTAACACAAACAAAAAAGAATGTGCCATTTACACTCTGAATTATACTGTAATTTATAGCATCTTAAAACTGGGGACAGATGCCAGTGTCTAATTCAAGGGGGAAAAAAACCCTACAAGTGGTTATTGCTATTGTAGAATGGAATAGAACAAGATTCTAGGGTCAGAGTGCCCCATAAGTTATATAATAAGCATCAAGGGCCCTGAAATTTAAATAGCTGTGACTCCAGCAAGGGAATTAGCACAGTATGCATGATGGTCAGAAAATAGGAGGAAATGAAGATGCTTCATTTTATAAATGACGACAAAGAGAGAATCCCTGATAAAGAAAGACAGATGGAACAGATTGTTTCAGCAAAGGGCCAATGACTCGTGCTTTCCTCTTGCAGGGCAGGCCACACGGGGGACTTGGGCGAGCTTGTCCGGGTACCTGTTCTTGATGCAGTCCTGCAGCTTTTAAGATAGTGAGTGCTTAGCTAATGTTACAAGGTACCTTCTAAAGACAGGAGGACCGAGTATCTAGGAGTCTCCTGTTCATCACACTTGGTGTGGATTCCTCCTGTAACTGTTTGACTTCATCATGGTACAAAAGCTATGACTTCCACAAGGAACTGAAAAATCCCCCAAGGGATGGAAACGTCAGAACCTGTAGTTCCAAAGATTACCCTTTGAGTCCCAGTTACAGCTGCTCCGCCCTGCCTCTTGCATGGTTTCCATGCTTGGAGCCCGTCTATAAAAGAAGGAGGGGCTAGGGGTTATTCCTCAAGCATCCTTCCTTCAAGAGTATTTCGAGTTTCTCTGGGCTTTACCCTGCACTTCCTCGATGGCTTTGGTTTTATTATTCAACTTGACATTTTATGCCTGCATACTCTTCCTTCATTCCAAGATAGAGCTCTCATTTAATTTTGTTTATGTTCAAAGAGTTAATTCTTTTCTAAATTGGTGATGTTTGACCTTTCCTGATGCTGAGGTTAGCCCATTCAAAATGCCTTTATCTAAATCTCTCTCTTTCTCTCTCTCCCTTCCCCCGTCTCCCTCTCCCTTTCTCCTTTACTTCCTCTTCCTCCCTCCTTCTTCTATTTTCAAAATGGCCATCAAGAACTTTGGACTAATTGCTGCACATCAGTTAGGAGACTGAATACCCTATCTACCATTTTCTTCAATATATTCTCTTCTTAAATTAATGAAAATCAAACTAACATTTAAATCACAAAATATAAATTTCTGTCATCTAAGTAATGTCATAGCTAAAATTCTAGTAACAACTTTCCACATTCACAGAGCCTAATTTTTACATTTTAATAGATTGGTTTTTGAATATCTATTTTTACTTTTAACTTTGGACCACAATTCAGTTCTCTGGGTGTATATTATTCCTCAAATTTGTGTTAAGGAAATGACTTGACAGGAAGACAAACTTAAGTTTCAAATTCGAATTTAAAATATTTTGAACAATTTAACCCAGAAATTTGAGGCGTTAAAGATTACTATGCAGGAGCCATAAAATATTGAAAAAAATACAAATTTTGAATATGCAGATTGCCACCATGAAATAATGAAGGGAAAGTGGCAAAAAATAGCTGTGGGAAATGGGGCATCGGAACTGAGCAGAACTGTTCATAAAGTAGCTCACTGGAGACCCATGAGTGGATCATGGCTCCAGTTTCTTCATCGTTTTTCCTTCTCGATGTGGACTAACTGCCTTCCCTTCAAGTGTGGGTTTGCCTTAGGACTAAACTCTTCCAATAGGAATGAGACTCCAGCTGTGCGTGGCGCCTCCTGGCACTCAGAAGGCTGAGGAAGAAAGGTCACAGACTGAGGATCAGCCTGGACTTCACAGAAAGCCCATACAGCTTCTATCTAGCTCTCTCTCCTGGGATAAATATCCCAGAAAGCAAGGGCCATGATGTGAAGAAGTCCAACTGGCACAGAGATGGTCCATGTAGGTAGAGACTGGAGACTTGAGGTCCTAACTTTAAACTACATGAAGTATGGTGATCAGACACCCAGACACAGAAAGGACTCTGGGAAAGGACATTTTACTGCTTACAGATCTCCAGAAAGAGAAGGCAGGCCACACCACAGGGCTCACACAAGGGTGCATCAGCAAGGTATCAAGGAGACAGGGAGGGAGAAAAGACATTTGACATGGTTTTCCATCATGGGGAGGCTTGGACTTAGAATCTTAGGTTTGTGTCATTTAAGTAGCTCTAGAAAATAAAGGCTATTTTAGTTGTCTGGCACCTGCTTCCATGGTCATGATGGCAGATAGACAGTGGTCCAGTCTGAGAGAACCTAATAAAGAGGGTACTTACAGTAAGGACTCTAAACGGTTGGCTTGCATCTGAGAGTCCTTTACTGTATGAAGGAACCTACCAGTTCTAGGAGGAGTGTTCCTTCAGTCTCAGTAAAGCCCCCAAGTATCTCGGCTTCAGAATAAAACATGCCGACAATCAGGGCCAACTGCCAGGCACATTTGGAGGAAGGCTTCCAGGGGATGGGAGCCTTGGCCACTGCAGTCTGGACACAAACTCAACAAGAGCTGAGGATTTTTGATGTGCCAATCTCCCAAGCCCAGATAATAATAAGAGGTAAATGACTGTGGGTGGGGTCTTGAACAGTAATAGATAACGAGAGCACCTTATGATGCTAGTGGAATATATCAAGTGAAAGCCAAGCTTTCTATTATAAGAAAATACCCAGGAGAATCAAGTGATACAGAGGAAATGTATATTTTGGCTCATGGTTTCAGAGATCTCAATCTGTGATTGGTTGATACCCATTGTTTTGGGCCTGTCACACATCATGGCAGAGGATGAATGGTGGAGTGGGGGAGAGAGAAAGAGAGAGAGAGAGAGAGAGAGAGAGAGAGAGAGAGAGAGAGAGAGAGAGAGAGAGAGAGGGAGAGAGAGAGAACGCCCAGGGTTAGACATTCTTTGAGGCTATATCTCAATGATTTAAAACCTTCTCACTCCCACACAATGCCCAAACCCTTAAAAACTCCATCACCTTCCAAGAACACCAAGTTAAGCCCTTGGGAAACGCCCAAGCCCTAAACCATAGTGCTATGTTCAAGGGAGAGACAACATTGGAGAAATCACTTACATGTGCTAGTACTTAAAACATTTTAAAATTGAATATACACGACTAATACCATGCATATAAGACAGCTTCCCAGCTGACATTCTTGTAACAGCTTAATTATGACATTTCTAGAGTGCTTTAAGCACATAGATGGTCCTGTAAGTCATAACTTCTATTTGAAGCAAATTACCCTCATCAGTTGCTATGTAAATAAAGATGTGCATCTTAGTGAGGAGCCATTAAATTTGAGAACATGGAGACTGACAACATTAAAATTATGAAGCGGCACCTGATGGGACTCCTTCTTAGAGGGCATCGTGGAATTGTGTTTGCAGGTGGCTAGAGGATACTGAAGTGTCCTTGAAATAATTTTAGGCTTCAAAGTTTCATGCCTTGGTTTACAGAGAAGTTGGTAAGGCTAGCTCTATACCGTGTGTGTGTGTGTGTGTGTGTGTGTGTGTGTGTGTTCCCTATATCAGCCCTGTATCGGTCACTTTTCAGCTGCTGTGACCAAAGCAACTTATAGAAAGAAAACTTTGCTTTAGGTTACAGTGCCAGAGGGAGAGAATTCATAATGGTGGGAAGGTATGGGAGCAGGTGGCCAGAGCAGGAAGCTGAGAGACCACATCTTCGAGAGCATGCGGAGAGCAGACAGACAGATGGACAGACGGAACTGGAAGTGGGTTGAGGCCATAAGTCCTCAAAGCCCACCCCTAGTGATTCCTATCCTCCAGCAAGGTTCCACCTCCTAACGATTCCATAACCTCCCCCAGACCACCAGTACCCCCAGTACCACCAGGCTGGGACAAAGCATTTAAGTGTATGAGCCTACGCCACAGCCTCCTTGCCAGTCTTCTTGGAAGCCTATCTGCTGACATCCCAGGGGCCAACTTCAGAGATAAACAAACTCAGTTTCCCCACTTAAAAAGAAGGGCCATTTCTGGAGCTCATGATTATGGGGCGATGGTTATGAAATTGCAAGTCTTCAGAGGATGCCCTGGTCAGCTTCTTTGTAACTGATACACTGTCAAAAGCGATTTGGGGAGAATAGACTTTATTTCATCGTACACTCACTCCCTGAGGGAGGCTAGGGCATGAACTCCAGCAGAACAAGAACTTGAAACAGAAACCATGGAGGGATGCTACTGACTAGCTTGCTCTCAGGTTCAGGTTTAGATCCGTTTCAGACACTGCCCTGTCCCACCTGTCCAGAGATGCCACCACCTCTAGTGATCTGGGCCCTCCCACATCAATTAGAATCAAGAGAATGCTCCACAGGCATGTTCACAAACCAACAGGATTTGTGAACTCTCCTAAGTGGAGACCCTCTCAGATAACTCAGGGCTGGCTCAGGTTGGCTGATGAAGCTAACTTGAAAAGGAGCTCTTCACTCGGAGTGTGTTATGACCTTCAAATGCTTTTCCAATGTCAGAAAAGTAAGTCCCAATCTTTAACAAAAGGAAGGGTCCACCCACACATCTTTATTCTGTACTCTAGGTGGGAGGGCTCCCTGCAAGCAAGGTGGTGGTGTTGTTACATCTGTCTCAGACACCTCTACCAGCTCCTGTGGTTCCTCCCCTCTCCCAATTCCCCATTCTTTTTTTTTTCTTTTTTTTTCTTTTTTTTGGTTTTTTGAGACAGGATTTCGCTGTATAGCCCTGGCTGTCCTGGAACTCATTCTGTAGACCAGGCTGGCCTCGAACTCAGAAATCCACCTGCCTCTGCCTCCCAAGTGCTGGGATTAAAGGCGTGCGCCACCACCGCCCTGCACCAATTCCCCATTCTTACATCCAAGCCCTGTCCCAATCTTTCTGTCTACCTAAGTCTCTATCCTGAGCTATATCTCTAGTCCTGGCCTATAGATCCTATATTCAAGAGGCTATTTCTGATGTCATATCAGCCTCTGTGATCTATAATTATGTTGCTAGTGGAGAATATCAGGTGAAAGCCAAGGCATCGGGAGAATGAGATAATTGAGTCTGAAATCTCTTGGGAATGGCCAGACTGACTCGGTATCTCATGGGGCCAGCCTCCACTGTGGGAGGACCCTAGTGGAAACACCCAATTTTGTCATTGACTGCACTAAAAAGCAATCAGACTAAAGGGGTCCCTGGGAACTCCCCAGCCCCAACAACCAAGGCTTGTGCCAAGATTGTAGGTTACTCTCCACAAACGATGTCAAAGCCCTATTGATAAAGACAACACCTGAATAACTCATTGAACAGGGAGAAGTCAAGCGAGGGCTTACATAGACCCTTTACCCATACTGGATAGCATCTTTGGCATAGGAAGGAACACTACTAAAGGATAAATTCTACCAAAGAATACATGGAAACCCTAACCTAGCTACAAACTAAGATCTACAATAGTGTCTTTGTCTGCAAGGTGTGTGAGTTCAATAGTAGAACAAAGGTTCCGGGAGCAACCAACCAATACCTGATTTGACTGGTGAGACGGAACTCGTATCTGATACAGATTGGATGTCCACGAACCTGAGACTAGATAGCCCAGAAACCTAAAGAACATAATAAAATGACTCCTAATGACATTCTGCTAGACATAGATCAGTGCCTTGCCCAATCATCATTGGAAAAACTTCCTTCTGCAGCAGAGGAGAACAAGACCACTCCCCCCCGCCCCCCATTCAGACAGTATGTAGACAATGAGTGACCTTGGAACACTCGATTCTAAACGGGATCCTCTATCAAATCTCTCCCCTCGGAGCTGAGGGAACCTTGCACAAGAGGAAAGAGCACAAGAACCAGAGGGATGGAAACCAAGGACACAAGACCCTCTAAGTCAACGTGATCAAGGCTCATGTGACTCATAGAAACTGAGGCTGCATGCAGAGAGCCTGCACGGGATCCATAATTGCTGGAGACCTAGAGCTTAAAGAAGTGGACACATGCTCCAATCCATAATCCAGAAGCAATTTGCAACTGATAACCACTTTCAAATGAAAATTTAGTTTTCTCCAAGGGTTTCACTGGGGAAACAAACTACTCTTAAGGGTTGGCTGGATGCCCAGCAGTAGATGGCCAACAGAAAACAAACTCAACGGCCTTTTTGGGAGTTTCTTGTCTCGTCTTGTCCCTTCAGGGCTTTAAAATTTTCATTTTATTGACTTATTTAGTCCTGTCCTCTCTTATTTTCATTCTATACGTCCTCTACATATACATTATGGCTTTCCACTTAGTATTTTTATAAGACTCCCAAGTGTGCGAACAAGCGGGTCTCTGCATCTATATCATTTCATGTGCGTTTACTTTGGGCTTTTTTCCTTCTGTTTGTTGTATTTTGTCCTATTCCAGTGTGTTAGTTTTTGTTCTGCCTTATTATATTTTATTTTATTATTATCCCTTAGGGGGGATATTGTTTTCTAATGAGACACAGAGAGGGGATGAATCTGGATGGGAGGAGAGGTAGAGAGGAACTGGGAGGAGGAGGGGAAGAAGGAGGGGAAACTGTAATCAGGATACACTTATGTAGAAAAATATTTTAAATAAAAGGAAAAATATTAAAGCAATCCCAGAAAACAAACCAACAACAACAAAATCCCACAACTCTTAACATTTTAGAAAATGTAACTTTTTTTTAATTAGGTATTTTCTTTATTTACATGTAAATTTCTCCTTTCCCAGTTTCCCCTCCAAAAAACAAACAAACAAACAAAAACAACAAGAACAAACTCCGGTTGCCTCCCCTCTCCCCATGCCTGCCACCCCACCCTCTCCCACTTATTGGCCCTGGCATTCCCCTACACTGGGGCACAGAACCTTCACAGGGCCGAGGACCTCTCCTCCTATGGATGATCAGCTTTGCGATCCTCTGCTATATGCATGCGGCCAAAACAATCAGTCCCACCATGTATAGTCCTTGGTTGGCAGTTGGGTCCCTGGGAGCTCTGAGGGTACTAGTTAGTCCATATTGTTGTTCGTCCTAAGTGGCTGCAAACCCTCCAGCTCCATAGAATCTTTCTCTAACTCCTTCATTGGGGACCGTGTACTCAGTTCAATGGATGGCTGTGAGCCTCTACATCTGTATTAGTCAAATATTGTCAGAGCCTCTCAGGAGATAGCTATATTTAGGCTGGCTTGTCCTTCCTTCAGTTTCTGCTCCATAGTTAATCTCTGCAACTCCTTCCAGTGGATATTTGATTCCCCCTTTTAAGAAGGAATGAAATGTCCATGTTTTGGTCTTCCTTCTTAAGTTTCTTGTGATTTGTGGGTTGTTCTTCCTGTATTCTGAACTTCTGGGCTAATAATCACTTATCAGAGAGTGCATACCATGTGTGTTCTTTTGTGATTGTGTTACCTCACTCAGGATGATACTCTCCAGATCATTTCCCTAAGAATTTCATAAATTCATTGTTTTTAATAGATGAGTAGTACTCCATTGTGTAGATGTATCACAGTTTCTGTAGCCATTCCTCTGTTGAGGGACATCTGGGTTGTTTCCAGTTTCTGGCTACTATAAATAAGGCTACTATGAACATAGTGGAGCATGTGTCCTTACTACATGTTGGAGCATCTTCTGGGTATATGCCTAGAAGTGGTATAGCTGGGCCCTCTGGTAGAACCATGTCCAATTTCCGGAGAAACCGCCACACTGATTTCCAGAGTGGTTGTACCAGTTTGCAATCCCACCAGCAATGAAGGAGTGTTCCTCTTTCTCCACAACTTCTCCAGCATCTGCTGTCACCTGAGTCTTTTATCCTAGCCAATCTGACTGGTGTGAGGTGGAATCTCAGAGTTGTTTTGATTTGCATTTCCCTGATGACTAAGGATGTTGAGCATTTCTTTAGGTGCTTAACTTTAAATGCCACAAACCAGAAGTTGAAGCCAAGGTTCAAATCCTAAGATTCTACCATTAGCATATTAGGCAGTGGTTATTCATGTCTCTTCAAAAGAAAATGTCAAGTTCTCCATGAAGGAAAGCTGTTTGGAGGTGTAGAAAGAAAACCTTGCTCAGGAGACAGCCCCAAACTCCTCTCCCTTTTGAGAGTCACACTTTTGCCATATCCTGTCTGCACACGACCAGGTGCTCACTTTGGGTAGAAGACACAAATATAGCCCAGTCACGTCAGAGGAGTTACACACTCAACCAAAGAGACCGAGGATGACTGGTACTTGCTTTAGCCCCAAATGCCAGGCTGAGATCTTAGAGGCAGGGTCTACATTACCAATTCAGTTGACAGCGGTGGCCAATGTGCCCGACTCAGTCTGCCCTGCAAGGAAGAGCTACCACTCCCCACTACACACTCCACATCCTGCCAAGAGAATGGTCTTCCTGTTGATTCCATTAAACCGTTCAGAAATTACTTGTTAGATGGAGCCAGTTTCTTCTCTGGAAAGCTTGTGGACCAGGATTCAAGACACTCTTTATTATGCCATAGACTAGGGTTTGAGTTGGAGCCACAGAAAGCATTCTGATGACTGCTTTCTTGTCTCTTGTTAGTTAGTTAGTTAGTAAGTTATGACTACAGTATTTGCTACCTGTACAGATAGCTGGAGAATGTCCTTTTATGCTATTATGGCTGTTCATTATGAGTGCAGCACAGGCTAAATCGAAACCTATTCCAAATGCTAATTTTTGTCTATATTAAATGCAAATGGGAATATATCTAAAAGAACTGATTTAAATGCTCAATAGCACCGAGAGGGGAGAGAGAGAGAGAGAGAGACAGACAGACAGACAGATAGATAGATGTACAAATGCAAACAGAAACCAGAAACTGTACAGTGTCCAGTCAGCTGAGTAAATGTGTGGTGAACCCCCTAGTTCTCAATGTCCACCCTCAAAACATTCTCGAAAGAGCAAGAAGGTGAATGGATGAATATGAAGTCCTGACTATCCTGTTTTTTTAGGCTTAGCAACACAGGGCATTGAGATTGTTACTTATTTACTTATTGTTCTGGTTAGGTGTTTTCCTGCTGCTGTTTGGTTGGTCAGTTGGGTGTTTTCTTTTGTTTTGTTCTGTTTTTTTGTTTTTTGTTTTTGGTTTTGTTTTGTTTTGTTTTTT
>JADRCD010221465.1:0-25517 GCA_019843815.1 Montemys delectorum | reverse complement strand
AAAAAAAAAAAAAAAAAGCTGCTTTAAGTTATTGCAAGGCCACAGAAGGCAAATCTCTTGCTGTGATAGGTGGGACACAGTTGCAACTGAGAGGCAAGAGTCTCTTTGAAGCTACTCACCCAGTTTCTGCCCTCCCTTGTCCTGCCCCTGGCCCGAGGGGGATCCCACCAAAAAGATTGGTGCCTCTTTGCAACCTCACAGACTTCTTTTCAGGAGCTGCTGAGAGGCTTCGTTTCATCAACACAATGTTCTTGTTCTGCTCCCCCCACCCCCCAGCTACTCCACCCCGCCCCCCTGCACCCCCTCCGGCCCCACTCCGACTTCAATTTGAAACTAGGCCAGTGCATAGGAATCCAGTAAATAGTGTTGCTCAATGCCTTTCACTCCTCCTGGGAGTGCAGAGGAGGCCTCCCTCTTCTTTCCAGTCTTGCTCAAGGCCTTTCTCTCAGCCCCCTCTGAGTACCCTTCCCATCCCCATCTCCTTTGGACTCTGTAAACTACATGACAGCCAGTCAAGCAAAGTCACGAGTCTTCACTGACCCTTCACTGAATGCATGTTCCACCTGTGGATCACTTTGGGGAGCATATGATCATGAATATGCTTAGCTCAGTTATTCTATGCCCCAAGCTGCTGCAGTCATAGACCTGTGTGCTGGTGGTTGAGCGGCTCAGAGGAGCAGGGAGCTGTCATGTGGCAACTCCCCTGGTCTTTTGGCAGAAAACGATCCGGTTTTAAAAGACAGAAGGGTTAACCAGGTTAAAAAAAAAAGAATGGTTCAGCAAGAGGTTAAAGGAAATAATCTTAATTTCAACCTTAGTTCCATTAGCAAATCCTGCTGTAATTCTTGAGTAGAGTTTATAATAATTTAATAGATTTTGTAATTTAATAGGCTATAATAAAGACAAACAGAAATTAATAAATTCATTAGTAGGGAAGAAAGTTTCAGTTAGACAAAGAAGTAATAGATTTTATTGTCATACTTTAATTAAAAAATAAGATACTTCCTTAAGAAGAATGAACCACAATTAAGTGGATTTGGTGGATGCTCGCAGCCAACCATTGGAATGAGCACAGGGTCCCCAATGGAGGAATTTGAGAAAGGACTGAAGGAGCTGAAGGGGTTTGCAACCCCATAGGAGGAACAGCAATAGCAACCAACCAGAACTTCCCCCCCACCAGAGCTCCCAGGGACTAAACCACAAACACACAGAGGGACCCATGGCTCCAGCCACATATGTAGCAGAGGATGGCCTTGTTGGGCATCAATGGGAGGAGAAGCCCTTGGTCTTGTGAAGGCTTGATGCCCCATCGTAAGAGGATGCCAGGGCAGGGAGGTAAAAGTGGGTAGGTGGGTGGGGAAGCAGGGGGAGGGGGGATGGGATAGGGAGTTTGTGGAAGGGAAACCAGGAAAGGGAATTACATTTGAAATGTAAATAAAGAAAATATCCAATAAGAGAAAAGAAAAAAAAAAGAGGATTTGGAAGCACTGAGATGTAACTCTCTCTCTTAGATATATTCCTAGCTTTTCTATTCAGAGTCCAGTGCACTTGAGAAGCTGAGAAATTTACACAAAATGTGCTTACCTTCAGCTCTGAAGTAGGATCTTTCCGGCCAAGATGACTGAGAAAAAAAATAAGTTTTGAAGAAGAGTAAGCAAGTGATCCTTGGAGCAGGAAAGACCGGAACATATACATCACTGGGAGACAGCTAGTTGTTATGGTAACCTTGAGTAAATGTCACTAGGAATGAACTGCAAACTTCTGGGAACAGAGTTAGAGAGGCCAAAGGGAAGAATCTGATGAAGACAATAGGCCTGGGTCTACATAGATAAGATTATTTTGAACATTTCTGACCACATCCATAGCAGATTGTGAAACTGTAAGCTTTTCCTTTTTAAATATCATTTTAGAATTGCACTTGCTTTTTCAAGGAGGGCATTAATAAGTTGGAATTTTGAGGAAATTATTTTGGAAGAAATTTAGAGTTGCCAGTAGACCTCTGAAGACATCTTGTGAACATTTGACTCATTAACCTCATTAAGAATAGGGAAATAACCCTATTATTCATCTTTTATAAGGCAAACAATGGAGCAGAGGGGCTTGCGTGCTTCAGGGCACATGGTAGGGCTTGGACCAAGATAAAAAAGAAAAACTAAATCTTCATGCTTTGCCCTTCTTCTCTGTCTAAAACTGTCATGAAAACCATTATTAATAGTTGCATCATTCAGAGCAAAAAGACGTTTGGTTCTGGGGACTGCCATGTTAATTTCTCTTTGGCAAGGTCTTCGGGGAAGGGCAGCTTTTGATATCAGCCATGTCAGCTTGAAGTGTGGGCCCTGCAAATGCACGGCACAAACTGTGCCCTGTGCCACATAACCAGCCCAAACCTGAATGTCAAATGCCTACTGGGTCAAGTTTTGGTTGGATCTGTATTTTTAGGTGCTGTGGCCAGACAAGTGGCTTTTTTTAAAACTACTAACAAAAGGATGTTTTAATCCCTAATTAAACGATGCTCATCTATGAATGGTCTAGAAAGGATGTAGGGCTGAGTTTAGTTTATTAGATGAGTAAATACACTTTCATACAGTGACTTTCTCTGAACTCTTGTAGAATTATGCTCTGCACAGTGGTCCACAGGCATCTTATACAGAGTAGTCCATTAGCATCTTATGCATAGTGGCCCACAGACATCTTATGCACAGTGGTCCATAAGCATCTTATACATAGTGGTCTACAGGCATCTTATACAGAATGGTCCATAAGCATCTTATGCACAGTGGTCCATAAGCATCTTATGCACAGTGGTCCATTAGCATCTTATGCACAGTGGTCCATTAGCATCTTATGCATCCTTTCCCTTAGCAGAGACACTAATAGTGACACTAGTCATGTGGCAATGTAGGACAATACAGTTCAACTTTCTTACTTGCAGTATCTGAAGGACTTCTTTTCCTGGTCTGTGGATACAGTGAACTGGTTGGGAAAACAAGGCAGGCCTGGGGAGACAGGCATCAGGCACAATAGCAGATGGTGGACCTTGGAGGAGGCCAGCTCAAGGGTTCTCTCTGTGTGGAGCTATGAGCAGCTCTGTGCAGTGCTCTGACAGAGAAATCAGGTCGCTAAGCTTGCTTAAGTGTTGACAGAAAAGTTAACTTTTATTATTTCACCTTGCCTTTTCTTTCTCCTTCGTTTCACTCCAATCTTTTAAGAAAAGGGAACAAATATATTTTTAGAAGAAACAGAGCAGAAATAAGGTAAAACAGAGCCAGGAGATGTGTGTTAGAGTAATAGTTCTGGGGTAGGGTCAGGATGGGCAGGCTCTGGGACTCCATTGTTTCTCGTTTCTCTGAGTATGAGTAGGGATTGGATTTGTGAGATCACTTAGATAACCATGAAATCACGTACCAAGACTCATGGTTCTTATAATGTGGTCCCCAAGGTACTGAAGAGTGGTAATGCAAAAAGAGATGCTTAGCTGTGATCAGGTTTATAGACTGAGTTGCTGACAGGTAGATTCTGTGACCATTGCACTTAAAATCCATCTCCTTTCCCTCATAAGATGTGATGGAACAAGAGAAAGCAGGAAGCACACAAGTGGTTCCTGCATGTTGATTTTTTTCCACCACCCTATTCAAAGTGAATGTCTTCCCCATGGGAAAGGAAACGAAAGGAGATGAAGATAGAGAAAGGCTAGAGCAGAGACCAGGGGGACAAAGAAAGAGGAACAAGATGAGATGGAGCCATGCCATTTTAATAGCATAAAGAATCTAGTGACCAGAAGTTAACTAACAAATGTTTTTGCTGTTATGTGCTGTTGAGGCAACAAAATTTATATGTTGTTTTCTATGTTCTGACCACAACCATTATCCTAAGGGGTTTGCATATGTGGACATTTTACCTCCACAGCATGGGGACTGGCAGTGTGACTCAGTGATGTTTGCCCAGCATTTACAAGTCTCAGAATTTTATCCCCAGTGCCACATTTTTAAATTTCCTGAGTTCAGTCCCCAGTGTCAGATCTTTAAATCTTATGAAACATGTGTGAGGTGACCATTACTGACTTTTAATGAGGCAGAATCCATGATGAGCATTTCCTATTTTATTCTAAGAATGAGAAGGAGCCACTGGGCTATAGAAAGTGAGTGATTCAACCTATTTCAGTCTTAAAAGATTGTCTTTGGCTCCTTGTGGAGGACACACTGTCGGGATAAAAAAAGTTGAGGTGCACAGCAGCAGAGGTAGAATTGTTGTGAGGTATGCTGCAGGAGAGAATGCGAAATGGGAAAGTGAAGCCACACATAAGTTTTCACAATTCAGCTTAATTTTTTTTTTAAGATTTATTTATATAACTACACTGCAGCTATCTTCAGACACACCAGAAGAGGGCATTGGAACCCATTACAGGTGGTTGTGAGCCACCATGTGGTTGCTGGGAATTGAACTCAGGACCTCTTGAAGAACAGTCAGCGCTCTTAACCGCTGAGCCATCTCTCCAGCCCTCGCCTTTATTTTTAAAATAGGGCTGAAGGTGCGGCTTAATGGTTGAGTGTGTACTGTACTGCTCTTACAGAGTTAGAGGTTAGAGTTCTAGCATCAAAGACAGGCAGTTCACAATCTATAATTCTAGTACCAGGGGATCTGGTTTCTTCTTCTGGCCTCCACAGGCACATGTGTGCATACATCCATACAGACACACAATTAAAAATAAGGGCAAATGCTTAAAGTATAAATTATAAGTGTTAAAATTCTCAATGTGTTTTTTCTTATGTATTTATTTTTTTGAGAATTTCATACTCTGCACTTTTATTCTGTTCTTTCCCATACATACCCAATCCTTCCTGCTTCCTACAAACCCATGTTCTTCCTCTTTCTAGAAAACAAAGTTCCTGTTTCCTTTCTTTGAAAAAGGAAGGAAGGAAGGCAGGAAGGAAGGGAGGAAGGAAGGCAGGAAAGTAGGAAAAAATAAAGTGAAATCTCTGTCTCTGTTTTTTGCTTTGAACAATTATGTAAAATACAAATCTGTGTCAGTGTTTGTTCCAATGTGCAATCCAGTGCTCTGTCCTTGAAGCGAAAAAGCCTTTCATACCCATGCTGTTGTTAGGCTGTAAGAGCGGTATGTGCATAGCCACCACATCATCACAACTTTCATTATTGACCACATCAGGCATAGTGTGAAATATCTGAAAGCACAAAATGCTTCAAGACAAGAGAATTGATCAGGGTTGTAAAAACTTTAGTGAATAGAATTTCTGAGGCAGGGAGGGGCGGGGGAGGGAGGGCCACCATAAAAACCATGGAGTCTGATTTAGTTGGCTAACTACTCTTTTTTTTGTTGTTGGTGGTGGTTTTGTGTTTTTTTCCCTGAGACAGGGTTTGTATAGCCCTGGCTGTCCTGGAACTCACTCTGTAGACCAGGCTGGCCTCAAACTCAGAAATCCACCTGCCTCTGCCTCCCAAGTGCTGGGATTAAAGGAGTGTCCTACCGCCGCCCGGCTGGCTAACTATTCTTGAGCATGAGGTCTGCTCAAGGAGTGTGATGACATATCCAATGTCGCTCTGTTGTAGGAAACTTCTTTTCCCTGTCCCAGCAAATGATCAGTTGTGAGACCCTGTGCTCACACCCTCTCTGTGCTGTGTCTGACTTGAGCTTCTCTAGGTCGTGTGCATGTGGTCATAGTCTCCTTGAGTTCATATGTGTGTCTGCTGCAAATGGAAAAATACTGTTTCCTTAAAGTAATTTACCACCTCTGGCTCTTCTCATCTCCCAGCTCCTTCTCCCACAGTGATCCCTGAGCCTTGAGGTGAGACGTGTGGTGAAGATATCATATTCAAGGCTGGGTTCTCCAAAGTCTCTCACTCTCTGTGCATTGTTCAGTTGTGGATCTCTGTGTTAGTCACCATCTACTCCAGGAAACAGCGTCTCTGATGAAGGTTGGGGGATGCACTCATTTATGAGTGTAGCAATATGTCATTAGACGAAGTTCTATTGCTATGTTTATTTAGCAGGATACCAGTAGTTTGTTAGCCGTGCAGTGGTGGCACATGCCTTTAATCTCAGCACTTGAGAGGCAGAGGCAGGTGGATTTCTGAGTTTGAGGTCAGCCTGGTCTACAGAGTGAGTTCCAGGACAGCCAGGGCTACACAGAGAAATTTTGTCTCGAAAAACCAAAAAAAAAAAAAAAAAGAAAAAAAAAAGTAGTTTGTTTTCCCCTAGGAAAGCATAGTGTCTAGTCTTGAGTTCTTAGCCTCATTCACAATATCAGGCATGCAGTCCATTTCAGGGAATGGGCCTTTAAAAATTTCAATTAAAAAGTAGTTGGTTGCTGGTGGGGAGAGGGAACTTGTAGAGTCCACCTCCAGTAGAAAGACAGGGCATCAAATAGAGGGATGGGGTTGCCATCCCACAGTCAAAAACTCTGACCTAGAATTGTTCTTGTCTGAAAGAACTGCTGGGACAAAAATGGAGAAGAGACTGATGTAAAAGAGGTCCAGTGACAGGCCCAAATTGGGATCCATCTTAAGATCGAAAGCCTGACACTATTACTGATGCTACGGTGTGCTTACAGAGAGAAGCCTAGCATGTTTGCCCTCCAAGAGGCCCAACAAGTACCTGACTGAGACAGATGCGGATACTTACATCTATCAATGGACAGAAGCTGGTGACCCCTGTGGTTGAATTAGGGCAAAGCCAGAAGAAGCAGAGGAGGAGGGGGACCCCATAGGAAGATCAGCAGTCTCAACTAACCTGGACACCCCCCCTCAAGATCTCTCAGACACTGAGCCACCAACCAGGCAGCACACGGCAGCTGCTATAAGCCCCCCAATGCATATACAGCAAAGGACTGCCTGGTCTGGCCTCAGTGAGAGAAGATGCACCTAACCCTCAAGAGACTTGAGTCCCCAGGGAATGCAGAGGCCTGGTGGAGTGGACATCCTCTTGGAGATGGGGGAGGAGGAATGGGATGAGGTGCCATCAGAGGGTGAACTGGGAGTGGGATAACGACTGGACTGTAAAAAATAAAAATAAAAATAACTTTTAAAAAGTGATTGGTTGGTCTTTTACACCTCGTGCCACGAGTGGGCACTTGCTGTTATAGCCTGGATGACCCTGATAATTACTGTTCTCCTCCAGCAGCATGTAGAGCATATTTCAGCATTGGGAGTGACCCTGTCTCTCCTAGGAGGACCAGCAGTCTCAATTAACATGGATCTCTGAGATCTCTCAAACACTGAACCACCAACGAGGCAGCATACACCAGCTGCTATGAGGCCCCCCAACACATAGACAGCAGAGGACTGCCGGGTCTGGGTTCAGTCAGAGAAGGTGCACCTAACCCTCAAGAAACTGGAGGCCCCAGGGAGGGGAGAGGTCTGGTGGGGTAGCGGGTGGGGAGTGGGGACAGCCTTGTGGCGACAGGAGGGTGGGGAGGAGGGTGGGAAACAGTCAGAGGGTGGACCAGGAGGGGGATAAAACCTGGAGCGTAAAAAAAAAAGGTTAAAAAAAATTAAAAGAAGGGGAAGGAGGAGGAGGAGGAGGAGGAGGAGGAAGAGGAGCAGCAGCAGCAGCAGCAGCTTAGCCAGGAGGGGCTAAGATTCCAGCTGAGTACAGCTACATTTCTCCATGTTCTAGGTCATATGTATGTAGTGTCTTTAGTAATAGGGGTCTTCCTACCTTCCGGTTGCGAATGGTAGAAAATAAAACTGAGAATCCCTTTAGCCAATGACTCAAAAAGCTAATAAGCCATTCCTGATATTGTAGGGGAGAGGTGTTATTTAACAGCGTACGATGCTCTTCTTCCGGTCCCTTGGCCTCGCTGGTAGAAGCAAGATGACGAAAAGAACGCCATCCTTTGGAAAGCATCGCAGTAAGACGCACGCGCTGTGCCGTCGCAGTGGCTCCAAGGCCTACCACCTTCAGAAGTCAACCTGTGGCAAATGTGGCTACCCTGCCAATCGCAAAAGAAAGTATAACTGGAGTGCCAAGGCTAAGAGACGAAACACTACCGGGACTGGTCGGATGAGGCACCTAAAGATTGTCTACCATAGATTCAGACATGGATTCCGTGAAGGAACAACGCCGAAACCCAAGAGGGCAGCTGTTGCAGCATCCAGTTCATCTTGAGGATTTCAAACAGTCATAAGTGTTGTGGTTTCAAAACAAAACAAAAACAAAACAAAACAAAAACAAAACAGCATATGATGACTAGTTGGGGTATTTTTATCTCCCTCATTATATCAACATAGTGTTTTGATATACATATACACAATGGGCTGGCTATAATAGAAAGCAATCAAATTATTCTTGATCTTACACAGTCACGTTTTCGTCTCTGTGGTGGGAACTTTACTTTCACTAGAAAAGCTACTTTTAATTTTTACTATTTTATTTGATATCTATCTGTTAACGTATTTATTCATATTTTCCTTCTATTGAAAATAGATTTTTACCTCAATTAATATATGCTGATTATGATTTCTCCTCCCTTTACTCCTCCTAGTTCCTCCCCATCTCCCCTCCATTCAGAGTCACCCCCTTCTGTCTCTCATTAGAAAATAACAGGCTTCTAAGGGACAATAAAAACCACAAGAATAGAATAGAATAGAATTAGATCAAACAAAACAAATCCACTGGGATAGGACAATACCCCATACAGAGAGAGAAGAAAAGGAGCCTAGAAAAGGCACAAGAAACAAATATAGACAGAGCCCATTCACTCACACACTCAGGAATCTAGAAACCAAACTGGAATCTACTATATATATGTGTGTGTGTGTGTGTGTGTGTGTGTGTGTGTGTGTGTGTGTGTATGTGTGTGTGTAAGGTAAAAGGACCTGTAAGGAGAAATAAAATAAAAAAAAATATAAACTAAGATAAATTTTTTAAAAAGATGAGGCAAGTCTCTCCTCTCCCCCCTCTCTCTCTCTCTCTCTCTCTCTCTCTCTCTCTCTTTCTCTCTCTCTCTCTCTCTCACACACACACACACACACACACTCACTCACTAAAATAAAGTGAGACAACCTCCAAAGATGCTGTTGAGTTCATTTCCTGTTGGCAATCTACTGTTATGCATGGGGCCTACACTTAGGACTACTTTGTTTCACCAGTAAGAATGTAAATTGGAGAAAACTAGATTTTCATTTGCAAATTGTCATCAATTGGAGATAGCTTCTGAGTTAGAGATAGGTGGCATGTGTCCGTTCAGTACTAGGATTCCTAAGAGGACAGGCCCGTACGCGTCCTGTGCGTACTGCCTCAGTCTTTCCGAGCTCGTGTGTGCAATCCCTGTTGTGTCTAGACGGTCTTTACTCCTTAGTGCCCTCCACATCCTCTGGCTCTCACACCCTTTCCACATCCCCTGTGGTGACTCTTAAGAGGAGGGATTTGATAGAGGCATCCCATTTTGGCTGCGTGTTTCAAGGATTCTCAGTGTCTCTATGTTTTTCTGGTTATGGGTTTCGGTACTTGTTCCCATCTGGCTGCAAGAGGAAACTTCTCTGGTAATGACTGAGAAAGACACAGGATAGCAGAATGTCATTAGGAGTCATCTCATATGTGTCTTTCTGTACTGGGTCACCTCATTCAGAGTGATTTTTTTTTAAAATACCGTTTATTTACCTGAAAATGTCTTTTCTTTTAATGCCTGAATAATATTCCATTGTGTAAATGTGCCACATTTTCTTTATCCATTTATCTGCTGGGGGACATCCAGGTTGTTTCCAAGTTCTGGCTACTATGAATAGAGCAGCAATGAATATGGTTGAGCAAGTGTCCTTGTAGTAGAATGGAACGTCCTTTGGGTATATACCCCAAAATTGTATAGCTGGCTCTTGAGGTAGCTTGATTTCCAGTTTTCTGAGAAGCCACCAAAGTAATTTCCAAAGGGGCTGTATGAGGTCTCAGTTCCACCAGCAATGGGTGAGTGCTCCCCTTATTCCACATCCTCATCAGCATGAGCTATAATTTGTTTTATTGATCTTAGCTATTCTGATGGTAGTGAGATGAAATCTTAAGTAGTTTTGACCTGCATTTCACTGATGACTAATGATGTTGAACATCTCTTTACATGTGTCTCATCCATTTGAATTTCCTTTTGTGAGAATTCTGTTCATATCTGCACTCCATTTTTAATTGAGTGCACTCATTTGTTTTCTTGATGTCTAGTTTCTTGAGTTCTTTATATATTTCGGATATTACCCTACTATCCAATGTAGAGTTGATAAAAAATCTTTTCCCATTCTGTAAGTTGCTGCTTTGCCCAATTGACTGTGTACTTTGCCTTATAAAAGCTTTTCAGTTTCATGGCATGCCATTTATTAAATATTGATCTTAGTGTCTGTGCTGTTTTTTTTTTTTTGTTCAGAAAATCTGCCGTGCCAATGAATTCAAGGCTACCCTCTACTTTCTTTTTTATGAGATTCATTATACATGCTTTTTTTAGATCTTTGATCCATTTGGAGTTGAGTTTTGTGTGGGGTGATAAGGTTGGATCTAGCTCCATATCCTACATGTGGCCATTTAGTTTGACTAGCACCATTTGTTGAAGATGCTGTCTTTTTCCCAGTGTGTCTCTGTGGTTTTTTTTTTTTTTTTTAATCAAAATTAAGTGTCTATAGATGTGTAGATTGATGTCTGGGTCTTCAACTTGATTTTGATTTTATTGATCAGCATGTCTGTTTTTATGCTAATAACATGCTGTTTTTATTACTATAGGCCCATAGTACAAACTTTAGTCAGGAATGATGAGACCTCTAGCAGTTCTTTTATTGTTAGATGGAATAGCTTTCCTGTGCTTAGTTATTTATTTTTATGAAGTTGAGAACCGTGCTTTCAAGATCTTTGAGGAATTGTGTTGGACTTCTGATAGGGATTGCTTTGAGTCTGTAGTTGCTTTTGGTAGGGAAGCCATTTTTACTGTGTTAATCCTACAGATCTATGAGCATGAGAAATCTTTCCGTCTTCTGGTATTATCTTCAATTCCTTCCTTCATGGACTTGAAGTTTTACTATACAATTTTTTCATTTGCTTGGTGTAGTGGCTGGTTCTGTGTGTCAACTTGACACAAGCTGGAGTTATCACAGAGAAGGGAGCCTCCCTTTAGGAAATGCCTCCATGAGATCCAGCTGTAAGGCATTTTCTCAGTTGGTGATCAAGGGAGGAGAGCCCAGCCCATTGTGGGTGGTGCCATCGCTGGGCTGGTTGGTGGCTGAGCAAGAAAGAGGGAGAGCTGAGCAAGCCAGAGGGAGCAATTCAGTAAGCAGCACCCCATCCATGGCCTCTACATCAGTTCCTGCCCTGTGTGAGTTCCAGTCCTGACTTCCTTTGGTGATGAACAGCAATGTGGAAGTGTAAGCTGAATAAGCCCTTTCCTCCCCAACTTGCTTCTTGGTCATGATGTTTTGTGCAGGAATACAAACCGTGACTAAGACACTTGGTTAGAATTACTCCAAGATATTTCATACTATTTGTGGCTACTGTGAACAGTGTTGTTTTCCTGATTTCTTTCTCAGTGTGTCTTTTGTATATTAAGAAGGCTGATGGACTAACTAACAGAGATTCTCTGGAGGGAAAGAGTAAGTTCTGCTCCCTTAGAAGACTCCAGCAAGTTCTTTGAAGAGGCTTTTGGAGACATGGTGGCTGCTTCCTCCTTCCCAGAAGGGGATCCAGTCCTGTCATCTCCTGGTGCCCCAGAGCTGCATCAGGATGAAGCTCAGGTGGTGGAGGAGCTGGCTGCCAAGGGCAAACAGAGTCTGGGTTGGGAGAGGCCCCGAGGACCGGGATGCGGGCTCCAGAACACAGGCAACAGCTGCTACCTGAACGTAGCCCTGCAGTGCTTGACACACACACCACCTCTCGCTGACTACATGCTGTCCCAGGAGCACTCTCAGACGTGCTGTTCCCCAGAAGCCTGTGAGATATGTGCTATGGAAGCCCATGTGACCTAGAGTCTCCTCCACTCCCACTCGGGGGATGTTATGAAGCCCTCCCAGATCTTGACCTCTGCCTTCCACAAGCACAAGCAGGAAGATGCCCACGAGTTTCTCATGTTCATCCTGAAGACCATGCATGAATCCTGCCTCTGAGGGCACAAAGCATCGGAAGCCCTGTCTCAGGACAGCTCCCCGATCCAGGACATATTTGGAGGCTGGTGGAGGTCTCAGATCAAGTGTCTCCACTGCCAAGCCACCGCAGATTCCTATGATCCCTTCCTGGACATCCCCCTGGATATCAGCTCGGCTCAGAGTGTGAAGCAAGCCTTGTGGGATTTGGGGAAGGCAGAAGAGCTGCGTGGGGAGAACGCCTACTACGGTGGTAGGTGTAGAGAGAAGATGCCGGCTTCCAAGACGCTGAAGGTTTATAGTGCTCCGAAGGTACTCCTGCTACTGTTAAATCGCTTCGCGGGTGTCACGGGTAACAAGTTGGACAGAAAAGTAAGCTACCCGGAGTTCCTTGACCTGAAGCCATACCTGTCTCAGCCGACTGGAGGACCTCTGCCCTATGTCCTCTCTGCCGTCCTGATCCATGAGGGTGCGACTTGTCACAGTCGACATTACTTCTGTTGTGTCAAAGCCGGCCATGGGAAGTGGTACAAGATGGATGATTCTAAGGTCACCGGGAGCGATGTGACTTCTGTCCTGAAGGAGCCTGCCTATGTGCTCTTGTATGTGCAGCAGACTGGCCTCAAAAAGGTCGGTATGGACATGCCAGAGAGCAGAATACATGAGGTTCTTGGCCCCAAATGCCATCCGATGAAATCCCGGAAGAGGAAGCCTCAGAAGGAAAGCCCTTGCCCAGAAGATGCAGGAGAGCCCTGCGGAAACAGGGGGAATACAGCGACCCAAGACACCTCCTTAGGGGAGGGGAAAGTGCTTGAGGAAGGAAACCACCAGAAAGCTGGGCAGAAACTCAGAAATGCCAAACGTGAACTTGAACTTGATCTGCTAGCCGAGGAATTGTGATTCACCCGTCCAGATCCACAGTAAAGTGGGACAGGGATGCTCCAGGGAAGGAGATCCACCGTGGCACAATGGTGACCGGCTCCTCCCCTCTCAGGGCCTGGTGAACACTGGGCAGCTTTGTAGTCAGGAAGGGAGACAGAGATGGAAGAAGGGGAAGAATAAGTACAAGCAAGGGCAAAGGCTTCTGCTCATTCGCTAGTGCTCACCCGCTCCCCAACACTGGCTCCTGTGGACACACTGTGGACCCGAGGCCCCTGCAACAAGAGATTTATTTGGACCTCTGTCCCGGGCAGGGACAATGCCTGGGTGAGCTTCAGGTGTCTTTGCTCACTCTCTGAGAATGATAGTTTGGATGTGGAAAAAACGGCCCAGGGTGTTGATAGAGGTTAAAGACAAGAAATCCAGAAACCTGGGGGAGATGTGCATACCCTCTCCTGCAACTCACTGACTCTGAGCAGGGTAGAGATGAAATCACCATCCTGGAGCTCTTGATGTTGGGGATTTCCCCTCAGCCAACAACTTGTTGGGCGGGCGAATGCACTTTACAACCTCTTTTCCTGAAAATGCAGTGCATGCTGTAGGGATGTTCATGTTCTTTGTATATGATCGGCAGGCAGCTCCTTGACCAAATAAAATCTGTTACTTCACGATCAAAAAAAAAAAAAAAAAAAAAAAAAAAGAAAGAAAGCTGATGATTTTTGTTAGTTAATTTTGTGTCCAGGTACTTCACTGAAAATTTTTATAAGCTATAGGAGTTTTCTAGTAGAAATTTTAGGGTAACTTATGTATACAATTATATAATCTTAAAAAAATACACTGACTTCTTCCTTTCCAATTTGTGTCCCCTTGATCACAGTTTGTGATCTTCTTCAACTGTCTTATTTCTCTAGCTAAGACTTTAAGTGCTGTATCGAATAGGTATGGAGAGAATAGACAACCTTGTCTTATTTCTGATTTTAGTAGAAATGTTTTGAGTTTCTCTCCATTTCAGTTGATGTTGGCTATGGGCTTGCTGTAAACTGTCTTTTTTATGTTGAAGTATGTCCCTTTTATCCCTAATCTCTCCAGGACTTTTATTATGAAATGGCACTGGATTTTTCAAAGGCCTTTTCTATATCTAGTGAGATGATCATGTCTTTTTCTTCCAGTTTGTTTAGATGGTGGGTTGCATTTATTGATTTTTGTATATTGAATCATCCCTGCACTCCTGGGATAAAGTTTACTCCATCATGATCTTTTTGATGTATTCCTGGATTTGATTTGCAAGTATTTTATTGAGAATTTATATATCTATATTCATGAGGGAAATTGGTCTCTAATTCTCTTTCTCTGTCAAATCTTTGTATAGTTTTGGACCAGGGTAATTGTGGCCTCATAGAATGAATTGGGGGCAATGTTCCTTCTGTTTCTATTTTGTGGAATAATTTGAGGAGTATTGGTGTTAACTCTTCTTTTTAAGTCTGGTAGAGTTCTGTGCTAAAACTATTTGGTCTGGGTTTTTATTTTATTTTTTATTTTTTGGTTGGGAGACTTTTAATGATGGCTTCTATTTCACCAGGGGTTACAGATTAATAGATCTATTTAAATTGCTTATCAGATCTTGATTTAACTTTGGTAAGTGGTGTCTTTTGAGAGAATTATCCTTTTCTTTGGGATTTTCCATTTATTGAGTACATGCTTTGGAAGTATGACCTAATGATTCATTGGATTTTCTCAGTGTCTGTTGTCATGTCCCCATTTCACTTCTGATTTTGTTAACTTGGATATTTTCTCTCCACCTTTTAGTTAATTTGGATAAGGCTTTGCCTATCTTGTTCCTTTTCTCAAGGAACCTATTCTTTGTTTTGTTGGCTGTATTGTTCTGTTTCTATTTTATTGTGTGAGTTTCTATTTAGTGTGAGTTTGATTATTTTTTGCCCTCTGCTCCTCTTGGGTATGATTTCTTCTTTTTTTGTTCTAGAGCTTTCAGATGTGCTATTAACTTGCTAGCATGGGATCTCTCCAGTTCTTTTATGTAGGTAGGCACTTAGTACTACAAACTTGCCTCTTAGAACTGCTTTCATTGTGTCCCATAATTTTGGGTATTCATTTTCATTCAATTTTAGGAAGTCTTTAATTAGAAAGAAATTATTTCTGTCTTGACCTGTTTTTCATTCAGTAAACAGCTTATTCAGTTTTCATGAATTTGTAACAGTTTCTGTTGTTGTTGATATCCAGCTTTAATCTGTGCTGGTCTGATAGGATGAAGGGAGTTATTTCTATTTTCTTATATCTATTAAGACTTGCTTTGTGTCTTAATATGTGGTCAGTTTGGAGGTGAGAAGAAAGTATATTCTTTTTGTATTTGGGTGAAATGTTCTGTTAGGTCCATTTGGTTCATAATATCTATTAATTCCAGCATTTCTCTGTTTATTTTTTGTGTGGATGACCTGTCTATTGGTAAGAGTAGGGTATTCATGTCTCCCACTATCAGGGTGTGAGGGTCAATATGTGATTTATCTATTGTTATTCTTTTACAAACATGAGAGCACTTGCATTTGACACATAGATGTTAAGAATTAAAATGTCATCTTGGTAGATTTTTCCTTTGATGAGTATGTGGTGTCCTTCCCTATGTATTCTGATTAGTTTTGATTCAAAGTCTATTTTGTTAGATATGAAAATGTGTACTCTAGCTTGCTTTTTAGAACCATTTTATGGAATAGCCTTTCTCTACCCACTCTTTACCCTAAGATAATGTCTATCCTTTATGTTGAGATGTGTTTTTTTTAGATGCTTTAGAAGGATGGATTCTATTTTCAACTCCATTCTGTTAATCTGTGTCTTTATTGAGAAATTTGGACCATAGACATTGAGAAATATCAATGACTAATGACTGTTGATTCTTGTTATTTTGTTGTTGTTATTGTTGCTGATGGTAGTAGTAGAGGTGTATGTTTTGCTTCTTTTGAATTTGCTGGTCTGAGATTATTTATTTCCTGTATTTCCATGGTTATAGTTAACCTCCTTATGTTGGAGTTTTCCTTTTAGTATCTTCTACAGGGATAGATTTATAGATATGAATTGTTTAAAATTAGTTTCCTGGGTGTGGCTAACCTCTTTAGATTGAAATGTCCTTCTAGTGCCTCCTGTAGGCTAGATTTGTAGATATATCCTGTTTAAATTTGGTTTTATTATGGAATATCTTATTTTCTCCATCAACGATGCTTGAACATTTTGCTGGGTATAGTAGTCTGGGCTAGTATCTCTTAAAGTCTGCAAGACATCTGTCCAGGTCCTTCTGGCTTTTAGACTCTTCATTGAGAAAGTCTGTATAATTCTAAAAAGTCTGTCTTTATATGTTACTTAGCTATTTTTCTTTTCAGCTTTTAATATTTTCTTTGATGTATGTTTAATGTTTTGATTAATATGTGCTGAGGGGACTTTCTTTTCTGGTCCTATTTATTTGATGTTCTATATGCTTCTTACACTTTTATAGGCATCTTACTTTTTAGGTTAGGAAAAATTTCTTCTATGATTTTGTTGAAATAATTTTTGGGCCTTTGAGCTCCCCCCTTCCTCTATCTTTTTTTTTTTTTTTTTTAAGATTTAATGTTTTCTTTGACTGGCTATTTATTCTATTCTGTCTTCTATGCCTGAGAGTCTCTCTTCCATCTCTTGTATTCTCTGAGAGTCTTTCTTCCGTTTCTTGTATTCTCTTAGTCAAGGTTGCCTTTTTAGTTTCTGTTTAAGTTTCTAAATTTTTCATTGTCAAAATTTCCTGTTTGACTTTTTTTTTAATTCATTCTGTTTTCTTTTTCAAGCCTTGAACAGTTTTATTCATTTCCTTCCATGGTTTGCGTTTTCCTGGATTTCTTTAATAGATTAATTAATTTTCTCTTTAAGGGTCCCTATCCTCTTCAGGTGGTGTTAAGGACCTGCTGTGGTAGGGTTGCTGGGTTCTAGTAGAAATATTCTTTTGGTTGTTATTGATAGTGTGTAAATGTTATTGTTGTTGCTGCTTTGGTTTGTGTTTTAATGCTGGCCTCTAGGCTTCTGGGTTTGGGCTGACTGCAATTCTAGGTGCTGATATCTGGTCTTGTCTTGGTTTAGTGAGCGGTTTTGTTCTCTGGTTTCTGTTTCCTCTGTTTCCCTGGCTTGCTCAACTGCTGTTGGCTGCAGTAATGCCTGCTAGTGTTAGAGGCTGAAATAATGGGATGAATTGAGGGAAAGAAGATTTTAGAAGACCTTTGTGATCACTTGGGGATGAGGTCAGAGAAGAAAGAGAGACTGTGGCAGGTGCTTACTCCAGGGCTGGGGATGAGACTGGGGGGATTGGGACGGAGGTGAAGCTCTGCAATCAGCCTATGTTCTTCTCTGGCTGAGAAACCTTTGCTGCATCTGGGGTTTCTTTTGAAATTAGGGGTTAGGATAAAGCAACAAGTTGTGTGAGGAAGGTCAGGAAGAGAAGATCTGTGGGATCCACAGGCAATGGGAGACAGGCAGTTAGGAAAGGCTACAGTAGATCTGAGTAAACGAGACATCTCAGAAAAACACTGGGAGGCCAGGAATTTTAGGAAGGTAGGGGAACTCTCCAGAAGGGAAAGGCTAATTAACATTTCTCAGAACACAGGGTGAAAAACTACCTGCGGGTGGGGGCACATTCCGCAGGGTGGACCTTTGCCCACCTTCAGACAAGGGAAGTCTAAAGACCAATCAGTTTAAAAAGTCTCACTGTTCTACCAATCACATTGTGTCCAATGGCTGCTGCCTGAAAATTGTATAAAAGCTCACTGAACAAGTTGTGCAGGGTCGCCTCCTTTCCTGCGGGCCAGGGACGGCCTCAGTGCACTGAAATTAAAATCCTCATTCTCTTTGCATCTATCAGGCTCCATGTGATGCACTCAGGGGGTCTCCGGGAAGCTAAGGCTCATCAGGGTCTTACATGTTCTGTTGCAGAGGTGGGGGTGAGACTGAGGTACTGGGTCTGTAGGGACAGAAGGAGAAATGAAGCTCTGCAGACAGGTGAACCGCTTCCCTGGAAGGACTCAAGAGTTCTCAAGATTTTGTGTCCAGATTTATTTAGATTTAACATTTTCTTTGACCAAGGTATCTATTTCTTCTATCTTATCTTCAATGCCTGAGATTCTCTCTTCCATCTCTTGTATTCTGCTGGTGAGACTTGGTTCTGAGGTTCCTATTTGAGTTCTTAATTTTTCATGTCCCGATTTCCCTCAGTTCAGGTTTTCTTTATTGATCCTATTTTTACTTTCAGGCACTGAACTAGTCTTCTGTTTTCAAGACTTTTTAGAAAGGGATTTATTCATTTCCTCTTTAAGGACCTCTAGTATATCTATAACACCTATTTTAAGATCTTTGTCTTGTGCTTCAGCTACATGACATTTCTCAGAGCCTACTGTGGTAAGATTGCTGGGCTCTAGTAGAGACATATTGTCCAGCTGTTATTGATTGTATTTTTATATTGGTATCTAGGCATCTGGGTGTGGGTTAAATGTCATTCTAGGTGTTGATCCCTGGTATTGTCTTTGTTGAATGGGTGTTACATTCTTTGCTTTCTATTGCCCTCTCTGGTTCTTGGGGGTAGGGTGTGTGTGTGTGTGTGTGTGTGTGGGGGGGGTGATGGAATCCTGCCAGGTGTGGTCACCAGGGATTCTGAGTACAATGTGTTTCTGAGTATTAGGAGATGACACATAAGAATGAGGATGCTTTGGGGGTACTCATGGGTTTCACAGGAGAGAGGAAAGGAGAGGGTTCCATCAGGATCTGCTTAATTCCTTGGTAATGGGGGCAGAGAGTGAGGAAAGGCCTCAACACATACTCTGCTACAGAGCTGCAGATGAGACTGGGGGATTGGATTTGGAGGACAGGAGGGAAAGAGAAGATCTGAAACTCCTCTACCTATTCTGTTGGCCTACTTGCTTGTCTGGCAGACGTGGATGGCTGGTTTCCAGGAAATGCCTGCTGGGGTTGGAGGCCAGGATAACAAGATGAGTGGGAAGGAAGGTTGAAGGGGATGATAGAGACTGAGAGGAGAAGCATGTCCTCTGCTACAGAGTTGAGGGTGAGATGGGGATTAGACTTAGTGAAGAAGAGAGAAGAGCTGCAGCTGGATTTCCTTCTCTCCTGATCAGAATGGCCTGCAGGCTTCCAGGGAATGCCTTTTGGAGTTTTGGGCTAGGATAACCTGAGTCTGGGGATGTGGGGTGCAGGAAGGACAAATTGGAGGAAAAGATCTTTGTGATCCATTGGGGAGTGGGGAGAGGGAGGTAGAGATGTCCCAGCAGGTAGTCATCTACAGAGATGAATGAGACTGGGGGATAGATTTGGAGAAGAGGAAGGAATTTAGGCAGCCTACCAACTTTCCTGACTGAAGTGTCCTGAGGATTCCTAGGGAATACCTGCTGGTGTTGAGGGTTGGGATATTATGGTGAGGGTTTTTTTTTTTTTTTGGGCGGGGAGGGTCAGGAAATTTCAAGTGTATATTACAACAGTATGAATTAGTATAAAGTCTTGTGCTATATATTATGATTGCAGGGTTTATTCATGAATAATTGAAAGCTTTTGTATCTAGTCTTTTGCAACAAACCTCCTACGATCTTCAGCCTCTGAATTAGATTTTAAAGATATTCTGTAGGAAAAAAAAGTCAACAAACCACAGAGGATTCTCATTTTTCGTGTACTGAGTCCTGATACTTAGTAGAGGGCAGTAGTCCTGTCAAAAGGATTTTGTTGGTAAATTATTATGTTAGAACAGTCTGCAGAGAGAAGACCCTGCAAGCCAGTTATAGTGCAGAAGTAGCTATGAGATGTGTTGTTGAGGGTGTTGGTATTCTGTCTGGACATCACCCCTTCAGTTCCTGGCAACAGCCAGGTATGCTCCTCCCCACAGTTACCTGGCAAGAGCCAGGCAGACCTGGCCCACTATAAAAGGGGCTGCTTGCCCCCTCCTTCTTTTACTCTCTCTTACTCTTACCTCTCTTACAGTCTTGCCTCTCTCTTGTCTCTTGCCCTCTTGCTCCTCCTTTCTCCCCATTCCCTTCCCCACTGCTCTCTCCACATGGTCATGGCTGGCCTCTACTTCTCTACTATCTCCTTCTCTCTGCCTTTGCCTGCCTCTGTTATTCTCTTAACTCCCCTCCCATACCCTAAATAAACTCTATTTCATACTATACTATCCTGTGGCTAGTCCCTTGTGGACATCCCCTTCCCCTACACCTTAGAATATATTCTTATATTCCTTTATCTTTTTATAGTCACAACAGAGAGGACAGGGAAGGATGAATTTGAGCACTGTGGAAAAGGAATGAGATGCTTCTGCAGGCTGTTGTGTTAAAGGTTAAAACATCTCTCTCTCTCTCTCTCTCTCTCTCTCTCTCTCTCTCTCTCTCTCTGTGTGTGTGTGTGTGTGTGTGTGTGTGTGTGTTTTCCTCTCAGAAGTTGAAGACTTGCCTGCTAATTGTCCATCTTCTCACAGAAGTACAGGCAATGATATGTTAGTCTGATCTACAAACATCTATACCATTTAATTAGATCAATACCATCCAGATTGAAAATTAGCTTCTGCTTACAAAACCAGAAGATTTGTAATTGTTAACTGTTAGATTTATTTTCATCTTACTTCCAGAATTAAAGAAAATAGGAAAATAAACTTGTGGACATCCATGCTTACACAAATAGCCCAGCAGTTATGACTGGCAGAGTGGGGATCAACCAGACCCTTGATCTACTCCTCATTTACTTTCAGCTATACTGTTGATAAACATTTCATCTTTGATCCTTTATTTAATTCTCATTTAATGTGTATAAACCATATCTTGACACTGTGTCAGGTTCTGGGGACTGAAGTTTGTGGAACACAATCTCCAACCTAGAAAAGTTCAGTATGAGATTGAGGAGGACGGCAATCTATGACTAAATGTTCAGCACAGCTGATAAGTGCCTGTGCTTGCTAGTTTTTGTCACGTTGACACCAGCTAGAGTCACTCGGGAAGAAGGAGCCTCAATTGAGGAAATGCTTCCATTAGTTTGACCTATGGCATGTCTCTGAAGCATTTTCATGATTGATGTCTGGAGTGGGTAGGTCTGGCCCACATGGATGATGTCAACCCTGGGCAGATAGGTGTGGGTTGTTTAAGAAGGCATACTGAGCAAGCCACAGGGAGCAGGCCAGAAAGCAGCATTGCTTCACAATTTCTGCTTTTCAGTTCGGACTCTAGATCCCTATCTTGAGTTCCTACTTTGGCTTCCACCAATGATAGACTGTAATCTGTAAGCTGACACGAGCCCTTACCTCCATAAATTGCTTTGGGTTAGTGTTTCATCAAAGCAGTGTGGAAGCAAACTAAGATGGTGCTCCATCTGAAGTATATGTATTTGGGGAAGTCAGATGTCAAAATACTTGTTCTTCCATCCAGTTTGTGTAAGGATGTCTTTCTATATTGCTTATGTTATGTTATGAAGGGTATAATATTCTGTTTAAGAGGTAAAATTGACAAAAGAAGGTAACCCATGAAAAGAAGGAAAGAAATGATGAAAGCACACATTTGTGGAGGGGAGTGAACAGAGAGGACAAAGGGAACAGGGCAGCCTATGATGGAGACCGACCAAACGTTCTATGGAGGCAGACTATGGGTGTGAGTCACAGAAACAAACGGGGGTAATTGTTCCATCTTGATCCACTTACCCTTACCCAACCTTATCAGCTCTTTGTGTTTGTCTTCCCTTTTCTCTAAAAGCACATTACACACTGCCTGTCTGTTGCAGGGATACTATGCTTATCAACTACCAGACTCCTTTTCTAAGTGCTCCATTTTCATCTTATACATAAAACAATGTATTTGATCATAGCAACCCTTCATTGCACCTCCAACTCCTCCCAGACTGCCCCCATCCCATCCCCTCCAAATGTCATGTTCTTTTTTTTTGATCCATTCATATTCCACTGAGTATAATCAATGCTTTTGATTTTTCTTGTACAATCAGGTTCAATACTATTGATGTAACTAGTTCAGGCCAGCATATTGCATATGGTGGCAAGTGTCAGTTCTGAGTTGAACTTGTTAAGTGTGACTCCCTTCTCCTTTATTTTTTTCTTGTACGAGGCCCTGATAACTGTTTGTTTTATATGATAAGTGACAAACGCCTCTGAAAGCCTGGCTTCCTGAGTGACAAGGTGGAACAGTGCCCTCTCGGATCCATACTGCATTTATGAGGAGCACAACCTGGAATATTGAGACACTGATATTTTGTTAATGTGCTGCTGCAACCTGGCTTCCAATTTCAACTTAATTTACAACCAGTTAGTATTACAATAAGGACCCTTTGGCTTGACAGTGTGCAGTAGAGCCATATAACACTTGGTACCTAGTGAGTACTGTATGAAAGTTTGGGAAACTAAACACAACAATACAGGGTGGGAAATAGTCATACTCGTAACTTAACCAGCATGGTTTAGATTGGAAAGAGACGTGACTTAAGGAAATTCAGTTTTTAAAATTATGTGTATGAATATTTTTCCTGCAGGTATGTAAGAGTACTTCACATGTGCCTGGCACACATATAAAGACCAGAAGATGGCATGGGATCCTCTGGTACTGGCATCATTTGTAAGAGTAGCCAGAACTCTTAACCATTGAGTCACCTCTCCAGCACAGAAACTCAATTCTTATAATTGAAATGTAAAAACCTTTACTTTTATTCTACTTTATTAATGATAATAAAATAATCAGAATTTATTAAAATATAACTAACATCCAATAAATAAATGGTAGTGACACAGTCTATGTGATTTTACATTTTAGCACGATTAACATTCAAGGGACCACACCCTTAGTTGTGGGAAAACCCACCCCTCCTCTCGCCATAGTCATCAGCTCCTTAGCTACTAGCTTCCTAGCTAACAGTGGGACCTCATGCCAACTTGCCATGTTCAGTGCTGGGACTTTATCTGGTTCAAACTTGCGTAGGTCTTGTGAATCCTGTCACAAATGCTATGGATTCATATGGACCACTGCTATGCTGTTTCTGGAAAACACTGTCTCCTTGTAGGCCACTATCTATGGCTCTTACAATTTCTCTGCCCTCTTTTTTGCATGATTCCCTAAGCCTTGGGAGGGCAGGTTGTGATATAGATGACCCATTTAGGGATGAGTGTTCCTCTGCTCCTTATCCTCTGCACCTTAACCAGTTACAGATCTTTGTGTTCATTGCTAAGTCCCACAAAAAAAACCCAACTTCTCTGATGCTAATATGGGTATAATGGGAAGTCATTAGAAATCCGTTTAATACTATGCTCATTTAGCAGAATAATTGTGGTTGGTTCTCCCCTAGACTGTGGGACTTGTCTTGTTCCTGATATTTGTGCCAAGTATCAATTCCATCCTGAACAGTGGACCTTAAATCTAGTCAGCAGATAGTTGGTTTATTCCCATGATACTTGGGTCATCATTGCACCAGGGGACATTTCTTACCAAACTAGTCATTATTGTGTCCACAGGATTCACACAGCTAGTCACATTGACCATATTTTTCCCCCCCAGTAGCATGCATAGCCCCTTATAGCACTGGGATAGTCAATAGGGATGAAGCTTCGCATGAGTGCCAGCTTGATTTCTCCGTGCTCTGTGAAGTATGTAATTCCTTCATCAGTAGGGTTTTATTGTCAAGTTCTGTAAGGTACTCAAAGAGCACTGGCAATGGTCAGTAATGCCTGTGGGTCTATGGGAGCTTCCTGGCCAACAACTTTTCAAACAGGACCCCAGTAGTACAGGCACTATGACAAACAATTTGTGAATGGGCCACACGAAGTTCAAAAGCCTCTGTATAGTAAAGGACAACAAAATTTAGTGAGGAGACAGTCTAAGGACTGGAAAAATATTTACTAGATATACATCTGGTAGAGGGTTAGTATCTATAATATACAAAGAACTAAAACTAAACAGCAAGAAAACAATTTAATTAAAAATGAGGCATGGATCTGCTATACTCTTCTGGGCTCTGGATATGCCAGGCACATACATTGTGCACAGATGTACATGCAGACCAAACACACAAACACGTGCAGTCACAACACTTTATAAAACAGAGCCATGGAACTACACAGAGAGCTCTAAATGTAGGAAATACAAATGGCCGAGAAGTGTGTATGTATTTTAAATGTTCAGTTTTAAATGTCCTTAGCCACCATGGGAGTGCAAATTAACCTACTTTGAAATTTCATTTTACCCTGGTCAGAATGGGTAAGATAAACATATGATGAAAAATACTGGCAGGACTGTGGGGGAGGAGAATGTGTATTTTGCTGCAGGGAGTGCAAACTGGTGCAGCCACTATGGAAATCAATGTGGAGGTCCCTCAGAAAGCTGGTATAGGCTTAACACATGACTTAGCTATATACCCTTAAGCATGCACCCAAAGGACTCTCCATGCTACTGTAGAGATAACTGTGAAGCCATTTTCATTGCTGCTCTATCACAATGCCAGATATGCATCAACTGATAAAAGGATGACAAAACTGTTGTGCATTTACACAAAGAAATATTATTCATGTGTTAAGAAAAATGGCCTTCTGGTCTCTCTGGGCTGACGTCCTGAGTGGACCTTGGGTGCAAGCTCTGCAGCCAGTCCCACAACACCCAGAGGAAGCTCCACTCCCAGGCACTCTGACACTCTCAGGATCAGAAGTGAGGAGGACACAACATCTGTCCCAACACCAGGAGTAAATGGGACCTGTGGGACCAAGCACACAGGAACTCTGAAAGCAGAGTGGCTCAGGTTCCTTCCAGTCTCTTTGAGCTGGTGTCCTGAGCAGACCTTGGGCCCAGGCTCCACAGCCAGTCCCACAACACCCAGAGGAAGCTGCTGCACTCCCAGGTGCTCTAACAAGCCCAGGGTCACAGGATCCCAGAATCACAGGGTCACAGAGACTGTCTGACTCTGAGGAGTTCTGATACAACTAGGATCACAGGAAGGACTGACTCCAGTCAGAATTAGCAAGGGCAGGTAGCACTAGAGATAACCAGATGGTGGGGGGCAAGCATAAGAAAATAAACAACACAAACCAAGGTTACTCAGCATCATCAGAACCCAATTCTCCCACCATAGCCAGTCCTGGACACGCCATCACACTGGAAATGCAAGATTGAGATCTAAAATCACTTATTATGATAATGATACAGGACTTTAAGAAAGACATAAATAGCACCCTCAAAGAAATACAGGAGAACACAAGTAAAGAGCTAGAAGCTCTTCAAGAGGAAACACAAAAATCCCTTAAAGAACTACAGGAAAACACAATCAAACAGGTGAAGGAAATGAGCAAAACCATCCAGAATCTAAAAATGGAAATAGAAACAATAAAGAAATCAGAAAGAGAGACAACCCTGGAGATACAAAACCTAGGAAAGAAATCAGGAGTCATAGATGCAAGCATCACCAACAGAATACAAGATAGAAGAGAAAATCTTAGGGGCAGAAGACACCATAGAAAACATTGACACAACAGTCAAAGAAAATGCAAAAAGCAAAAAGCTCCTAACCCAAAACATCCAGGAAATCCAGGA